>WEDG01000566.1:0-86439 GCA_017591395.1 Schistocephalus solidus
CAGAGATGTCACTGTCAAATAAATTCCCCATTATAGAGAAAGTGATCCAAAACTTTAACATAAAAATCATTACAATTTTGTAAAGCAGAGAGATCAAGCTGCTAAGCTTTAACGATTGGTTGCATATGCATATTACTGCTGTGACTACTTGATGCAACCAAGCAACGCTTCGGTGCAATGGCTGAGAGCTTGCGACGAGCCGAGATTTTCGTTCTCATTTTGCTAGGCTTTAATTTGGTCAAACTTGGGAAAAAATCAGGTGAACAAATGTTTTTTTTTCCAAAATTTTAACCAAGGAACTTTATACGTGCTTGAGAAAACTTCTTAGTATAACGGTTGAAAACGTTGACTCTAAATGTTCACGCCTGTAGAAGTGGACGAGCACCACAGGTATAAGCAGTTGATAGAGTGTTAAAAAAGTGCAAAGTTTTTATCAAAAAATCAGTTAGTAATTTAAGCTTTGGATAAGGAAATCCTGAAAAAATAAGAACTCTCACTTAGCTTTCAAAAAACGAGCTGCGCGCCTTCACCTTGATCCTGAATCCAGAGTCCTGCCAATGAAGATAAACTAAAGATCAACCTGACTCGGTTGGAGGAGTGGTCGAATATGGTTCAAAGTGGATAAGCGTATAATAATTCGGTTTGGCAACCCATGCGGATCTGCCGACAGAAGAAGCTACTTTCTCAACGGTGAAACCTTACGAGATGTGGAAACTCAAAAGGACCTTGGTGTGCTGATGACCACTACCTTAAACCATCCTCTCACTGCTCGAAAGTGGCAAAGAGCGCAATGGCAGTAATGTCTGCCATCAGACGAGCCTTTTTGGATTTCAATTCAGGTCTCTTCGCTAAGATTTTTGGAACATTCTTAAGGCTACATTTGGAATATGCTGTACAAGCCTGGAGACCCTGCACAGATCAAGATCAGAACTGTCTCAAAAGAGTTCAAAGGAGAGCAACCAAAATGATTAGAAGTCAAAGCTCCTTGCTATATCTAACCACCTAAAAAATCTTTATCTGTTCCTGCAGACATTCCGCATTGTGAAAGGATTGGATTTTTGCCTAGAATTAACGGACTTATTTGAATTTGCTGCCACGACCCATCTCCGCGGTCACCCATTAAAACTGCACGTCCAGCAGGTGAGACTGGATGTGCGTAAGTTCTCCTTTACTTTCAGAGTAGTCAAACCATGGAATTCGCTCCGTGCAGACGTTGTGATGTCAACAACGCTGGAAATCTTTAAAAGAAATAAATAAATAAATTGTATATTTAAGGCCCAGAGGGCCCCATCATTACAAACTTAGTACCATGGTTTAAATGAATACAAAGTGGATAATTGCTGCACTATGTGAGCATCCATATGAACAGCAGAAATGAGTATCAGCATCAGTATCAGTATATTTGAGGGAGATGTAGGTGAGTCACCTTTGAATTCCCTATTTGTACATACGAGTTGTGGTATCAAAAAATAGTATCTCGATATGTTGGCGAGTAGTATGGTAAACATATCCGATTCAAAAAGATTTGCCATTTTTAATACAAAAGTCAACAATCTTTGGCATATACGGTGAACTGGAAAAGAAGCAGTAAAAAAACTCCTAGGGTTTAATCGGAGGCGGAGTTCGGCGAGCCGCCAATTTAAAAAAAATAGGAGAAAAAAACTGCTTCACTAAAAAATTAATAGGTAAATGCAATGGGATAGTATTATGATGTTGCTGACTACGTATGAGGGGTCGGGACGCTCCCTGTCGGGTGAGAGATAATATAGCAGTCAGAGCTACCGTTTATAAACACCAGTGGAGGTGAGAGAGGACGAACTCATCGTAGACAACATGGTCAAAACGAAGAGGGGACAGTAGAGGTCACGAGATCATCATCGAGATGCGACCTTGCTGACTGTATAGTCCATAATATAGCAGTCAGAGCTACTGTTTATAAACACCAGTGGAGGTGAGAGAGGACGAACTCATCGTAGACAACATGGTCGCAACGAAGACGGGACATTAGAGGTCACGAGATCATCATCGAGATGCGACCTTGCTGACTGTATAGTCCATCACCAAAGAGGCGAAACCATTAGAACCCGCCTCGATCATCAACAGAACCTGCAGATTATCGTCAGGGTTGCAAATTCAGAGGTAAGTATGAAGGTTGTCAAGATTTGGCAATGCTAGTTTAAAAGAAGGGGAAGAAAAAGTAAATGCAAAGATTGACTCTGCAGAGGATGATGGAAATATAATTAGAGACCAATATAAAATCAAGGGAGCTGCCTCAAATACCAGGAGGACCCTTTTCAAAATTCAAAAGTTGCAAGTTTGGGAAGGAAACAGACAATAAGGACTTTATATCTTCCGAAGTTAAATGTTTGCGTAATTTGGTTTTGAAAATAGCTAATGTAGACGACAACCTAATTTGTAGTGGTAGATTATTCCATATGAAAGCATATTTGGAGGCAAAAAAACTGAGACCGGTTAGTTGTGGAGCTTAGGGGTGGTGAAATGATCATGGAGGAATAACGAGTGGCATAGGGTCGATTTACCGGAGTAAGAGCGTTAATTCGTGGGAGATTTGGGCTAGAGTTAATGTGAAACAGGGAGCAGAGACCGGCTTCGAGTCTTCTAACCCACAGAAATCTAATGTTTGCTAACTGGCATCTATCCGTATAGGAGATACTGGATCCAGGAAGAGAAAATAGTCTTCGAGTAAAAACCCTCTGAACTTTTTCAATCTTACTGCCGTCAGAGGCGTTCATCAGCCCAAATAGGGGACAGCAGTATTCTAGGATAGGAAGAACAAACATGCGGTATAGGTTTAACTTTATTTCCGGAAGGAAGAAATTATGTGATATAAAACCACATATCTGTGCAGCCTTTGAAGAAATTCGATCTGCATGAGGCGATAATGCTAGCTTATTCGTGTAACTTAGACCTAAGTCTTTTATGGTTGATCGTTCTAAAAGTGTACTTTTTTGAAATACTAGGGGTCCAGGAAGCTTTGCGGGGCCAAAACACATGAAAATGCTCTTGGATGGAGAAAATTCCATCTGCCAAGTACAGCTCCAACGTGAGAACATAAGTAGATCAGTGTTGATTTTGTCAACGCAACTATTAGCAGTGTCTTTAGAAAATGAATAAATGCACTTGAGATCGTCAGCGTAAACGAAATTTTGTGAATTTGTGAGTAAAGATTTAATTTCGTTTATGTACAGAATGAAGAGAAGGGGATCTAAAACCATGCCTTGAAAAACGCCACTCGTGATCGGCTGAGGCCTCGAATAGCTATTACCTACTAAGACCTTCTGGCTGCGGTTAGACAAGTAGGAACCAATGAAGTCAAGGAGAGGAGGCCGGATGCCGAGGGCTTCCAGTTTCACTAGAAGACGTTTGTGCAGTACCTTGTCAAAGGCTTTGTTCAGGTCAAAGTAGATCACAACCACTGACGATTGCTCGTTACGAAGTGAAGTGACGAGGTTAAGAAAAGCTAAGTGACACACTTCGCATGATCTCCTAGGTAGAAATCCATATTGCGAGTCGCCTTAAAGCTTATTTTCTAGGCAAAAATCGAGAATTTGATTAAATATAATTTTTTCAAGAAGTTTTGCGAGAGGCGGGGTTTTTGTGAACGCCTCGATAATTATTTACGTCCGAACGAGATCCCGACTTGAAGACAGGAAGAATAATAGATGTCTTCAATGAGTCAGGAAAGAATCCTTTTAAAATATAAACTGAGATTTTATGGCTTAGCAATCGGGGAAAGCTCGGCACTCTCTTAATAACTGAGTTTGGAATACCGTCAGTTCCCGAAGAGTGCGAGTTTTTCAGACGAATTATTTGCTTACGAATTATTTCTAAGGAGAAATCAATAGTGCTGATAACATTCAATGAGGATGCCTGAAACGTCGGAACCGGTTCAGATTCCATCGTAAGATGATTTGCAAAGAACGCACTAAACAGTTCTGCCTTGTCAGAGTCTTCCAGAACGAAAATCTTGTCTTCATTTAGTAATGGAGGAATTTCATAACCTCGTTTAAAAGTAACCTTGACAGTTTTATGTTTCGAAATCAGCCTCAGCCATGAGGTATTTAACTTAACCCTCAAGATTCGCGCACCACTTGTCATATTTTATGATCGCCTTTGAAATTTTGCAGCCCGCAGGGTTTGTCTGTAAACCGCACTTAATTTTACGTTACAAATGGGGTACTCAAAGGCCCATGCCTATTACCCTGAGTAAATTGAATTAAATACGTCAGATTGCTAATGCTGTTTGGTCCAGCACAATAAACTGGAATCGCAGATCTCGCGTTAAGGAATGTGGATTCCAAACCAAACTGGTATCAATTGTACAAACGATTGCTCGCGTTATGCCCACTGAAGGGCAGATCTTCACTGGAAGAAACGAGTTCGGTTTGGTAAGCATTCGCATATTAGTTCAATATGCTTTTCACCCATAATTTATTTGCCTTGGGAATTAATGGATCTAAATCGCCAATTCCTCTACCGAAGGCAGTTTCCTCGGTATAAAACAGACTAATACGGAAGCCTTCATTAATTGAAACTGCGCGTCCAGTAGGCAAGACTGAATGGACGCAAGTTCTCCTTCTCTGTCAAAGCGGTTAAACCATGGAATGCCCTCCCTAAAGACGCTGTGATGTCACCATCGCTGGAAGGCTGTAAAAGGAAACATGACAGTCTTATGTTCCAAAACGAGCCTGAGTGATGAGGAATTTATCTTAACCCTTGACAGTCACGCACCAGTTGTCATATTTTATGATCGTCTTTGAACTTTTACAACCTAAATGGTTTCTCTGTATACCGCACTTAATTTCACGTTACAAATGGGGTACTCAAAGGCCTATGCCTATTTCCCTCAATAAATTGAATTGAATTGAAGCCTAGTTATTTTCTGCGCCTAATTACTGATTGGTCCAAGTGGTTGTATCGACGGGAGTCAACTGTTGTCTGCATGGCGGTCACTGTTTTTCCATTTTTCCTCTCCTTAATTAGGCGTTTGTAAACTCTCATGCTTTGGCCTATGCGTCAGAATCATGTGTGCATCAAATCAATATTCTGGCATGGATGGTCGATCTCTGGAAAACAGCTATACAAACATTTTTGCCTTGGTAAGTAACTTCTATTTTGTCCTACCTTCGCCACATGTATTTTAGTGCTTAACTAAATTAATTCTCTTTTTTATTTTTAGACTGACCTCAGTGGTATTCAGTACCGAAAATATGTTCTTAAGGAAGAGAAAATGTATGGCGTGTACGAGGATCCTATTCTTGCTTCCTATTCAAACTGTCTTAAACAAAACTTGATGTGCGCCTGGGTGCGCACCAAAAAGGAAAAGTCGGAGCCCCAAAAACCATACCTTTTCTCAAATTTCACGCGGGAGCTCTGGGTTTTTTGGTATGGCAGTGGAGATACAGTATCATGGGAGAGCTGTATTTCTCCCGATTTGGAGAAGGTTTCTGATGGAAACTGGAAGAAGGGTCTCAGTTACGAAACTAGATGCATATTTTTAAAGCTCTGCACAATGTTCTGGAAAGGTAAACTGCGTTTAATTATATTTTACTTTTCAGGTGTCTCTTAAGCAAAGGATTCATCCGCCTGGGTTTGTGGTTCCTCCAACCGTGCAGCAGCCTATACAACCGAGACAAGTATGACGTATGCATCTTTTACGCAACTTTTAAGGGTTCAGTACAGTATCAACTTTTCCTTTTTCCTCCACGGGGAAAGTACCGTCTGTTCGAGCCTCGACATTCGTCAGTTTCCTAAGGTGAAGGTCCTTAACTCCCGAATATTCTCTCTTTGTTTGAAGTCGAAGCAGAGAGTCAGTGGTAAGCAAAGTCAGAATTATTTTAGTTTTGTCTTCTGTTATTGTTTTTCCTAAGCCTCGCACTATTATTTGACATGTACGTTGTTTCCTATAATCTTTTTATTCGTTTTTCTATGCTTACTCAAAATCTTAAATGCATAGTATACTATCGTGCGCCTGCGCGTGGTAGTAAAATCTTTTCTCTAGAAGTATTTGCATTTAAAGCGTATGAATTCAACAATACACCGGACAGTAATATACCCAGATAGTGAAACTTTCCCTTATACCCTGTCTGCAGACTAATTGGTAGGTCCATGGGTGACGGGTAATGGAATCGCCTTTATCGAGGGCTTGTTACAAAATAAGCACTCTCGAGTTCTATAAAATTGCAGTCACATGTTGTAAAGCGGTACCACCTTTAGGTGCGGTTGCTTACCGGTCTGATAAGTTGGTTGATTTACAGCATGGTGAACTCTGCCCGTCATCCTATAATACTTCCCCTTGTCGCCGTCTTATTATCCCACCCACCGTCCTAGTGGGACTAGGGACTTCGCTTGCGTTCTATCTCTGCGAGTCTCTATAAGTATTTATGACCTATGCCATTTTACTATGAGGTCGGCCAAGCCGATGTTGCTTTTAGCCGAAATAATAACATGGGAACAGCTTTTATGACATTTCGATGCTCATATCTTCCACCTCTCGCGCTTTGAGCACAGTTCATTGCTGACATTAATGTTTTCTCTCCCCTTTTGAGATAAGTCTACGATTATTCAATGGGAAAGGCTTTTTTACAAGGTTGCACTTTATTGTGTGGTTTATTTTGCCCACCTTACAGACACGTCTTTCTCAAAATGTGGCCGTAGTTTGTCTGGTATGCTGCTAAAAGTTTGACTCGAAACTTTCTATGAATTTCATGCGTCCTACTGACAATTGTTGCATACTTTTCAGAAAAACCTGCCTTGTCTACTCGTTTGCTTACGAAAACTTGTTTCTAGTAATTTTGTCACCGTATGGAATCTCCGCCCGCTTGGTTGTACCATCGATTGGTGCTAAGGAACCTTCGAACAGCCAGCTTGACAATTGGATGAGGTTTTATCCCATAAGATCCGATGGGTGTGACTTTAATCCGCTGAACTTCTATCTCGGGCCTACCGGAGGCAACGATTTTTTGACGCCAACGAAATCGTCACCCCAACAGTCCACAAAGAACGAGTCCGGGACCAAAAAATCTCCTAATCCATCGGGCAGCGGGGAAAAGTTGCCCAAATTTGTGGATGTTCTTCTCGGTTAGTGGCTTCAGTGACGAATTACCGATAAAATGTGTTATTTTTAAAATTTTACTCGCATTTTTGGTTTGCTTTTTTTACTAGCACATTACCGAATCCCATTTCTTTGCAGTTAACATTGGACTTTCAGTTTTCAGGATCAGATCAATGTTTCTGGCTAACCATTTGCTTCTTCATTTATTTGATTTGGTCCTTTTGCTTACAGGTGGCTATCGCATGCGGTATCCTGCATGCTTTGTCTTGATATCCGAAGAGGTGCTGGAGTCCCTTTTGTCTGATTCTGGCTCTCGCACTTCTCTCGCTTCACACGCTTCGGATAGCGTTCCTGCGACTTCTGAACACGTTTCACACCCCGCATGCCAGTCACTGGAACCAGATGTTCTAGGTCGCTTCTCCAACCTTTCGAATGTCGGAAAGATGTCCAGTCACCCTCGCTTGCCCCTGACAAAGCTTCCTAGTGCTCGCCGACGCAGACATCTTGCCGATCGAGCTCTTCGTCGTGCTTTACGCAGCGAGCTTTCTTTCCTACACTCAAACTCCCAATCTGACCGCCTGGAAAATTATCTAAGCTACTCTCATTTACCGGGTCTCCGGTCATCTCGATTTTTCACTCCCTCTTCGTCGACTGAGCACGGACTTTGCGAACCTAATGGAAGAATAGGCCCGATATCCCATCTTTCTTGTTCACCTTCAGTGTAAGTCTACCGCGACGTGCTTCTTACGTTACCCTTTCTGGATTGTATGAATTTGCAGTTGGTGCCATGCTCGTTTGTTATTTTTGGAACACTGAACCAAAATGAGTTGACAGTTTTGTTAGGAATTTGGCATTGATTTTCCCGAACACTGCTCAAACTACCTAAATTTACCATTAATCTCAATTAGACACTTTATTTTCCTTCTGGTCTTCTCCTTTCGCATCAGACTTCCTTCTTCGTCTGTGCCCACTTTCCTGCCTCTGCACAGGCGAGCCTTCAACGTCTCCCATGCCACACACAGTTTCCTGGATGAACTGGACAGCTACTGTGATAAAACTCGATCTCCACCACTCACTAATACTGATCCCATGATGCCAACGCTAAGCCCGCAGCAGCCCGCTCCAGGCCACCAGACAGGTCACAATTCAATGCAGTCTGCAACAGTCACTACCACCGCCACCTCCAATGTCCTCTCTGATTCTTCTGTTTTCACCCCTCCGACGTGTTACGTATCCCAGCCACCGATTAATCGAGGTAGCAGTGTCCCTACCAATCTTCCTCCTTGCCTCTTAAATCCTGCGACTCCCTATGTTAGAGGAAGTCCAACCCTAAAACCGGATGAGGTAGAACGTGGCTCTATGGGAAAAGTGAGCTGATTCGTTGATTTTCGTTCTTTTTTTGGAAATCATATTGTTAATGTCTCTTAACCGGCCGCAGACTCCTGTCGTACATTCAGGTCTGGCACCTTAATGTCAGTAAATAACTGTTCTCAGCCAGACGCTTTTATTTCCCTACCCGACTCCTATCTGCTTGAAGCTATGCGTATTGAGTAGTTAGGTCTGCGCTTTGGTTGGAATTTTTTGCGCATTCTTTATAGACCGCTCCCAGTTTTTTTGTACTCACAGAAATTCTTGTCGTTCGATAACTAAACAGATACCAATCGTTTCAACTTAAAATATCTTTTAAATGAGTTTTTCCTAAGGTCTGACGCAACGCGAAAAGACGCTTAGCTACCCTGGTCTTGATACTGATGGTACATTTTAACCTTGCAGATATCCCGGCCAGTGCCCTCTCCCCCGTCCCTTAGAATAGTGGTGGTGGTAATGTTGGTGGTTGTGGTGGTGGTGGGTTATGAGATGTATGTATGACTATTTACAGCATTTGGTGCACTTAGTATTGCTTCATTACACAACCACAGAATACGTAGCTTGTGATCTCTAACATTAATGGATTTTTTTATCATGGTAATTAATATTAGCACTCGGATCAATTTTACTTTAGAAAAAGGTGATTACATATACATCTGCTCACTGATATCAGTCCCTCCATCCTCAGCTTGACATTGTTTTGAGCTTAAGATGTTCGTTTTCCGTTCGACGATCAAATGTCTAATTCGCAATATAGCATACTTTTTCGTAATTACCAACATTACGTGCAATAGCACCGCAACTGTCACTTTTTCGCCAACGTTAGTTTTTATGTAGTAGTAGTAGTAGTAGTAGTAGTAGTAGTAGTAGTAGTAGTAGTAGTAGTAGTAGTAGTAGTAGTAGTAGTAGTAGTAGTAGTAGTAGTAGTAGTAGTAGTAGTAGTAGTAGTAGTAGTAGTAGTAGTAGTAGTAGTAGTAGTAGTAGTAGTAGTAGTAGTATTAGTAGTAGTGGTAGTAGTAGTAGTAGTAGATAAGATATGCAATTTATTGGCTCTTATGCTATGACGAGCCTTCGTTTTTCTCGTTATGCTTTAGGTTCTTTGAGCGCTTACATATTTTTCTGAGCTTGCATCTGCTCTTACATACCCCTTGTCTTTACCGGCAATATTCATCTGCCTCTTCTACTACTAGCCGCTGTGCGGCTGCTGGTGGGACTCTAGAGTGAGCCTCAAGGCAGAGCAGAACAAGTGACTTCCGTTAGCGATCAGTGAGCGTTCAATGAATGCAAGTATCCTTATTTTTCGTCGTTGACAGGATAAGACAAGTCTACTCATTTTAAATGCTTGTGACATTTCTTCTATTGCGGTCGATGCTGTCCACCGTGCTCCCCACATCAAGATGGGCGCAGGGACGGTACATTTAGCGTTAATTAGTTTATAGTGCTAGTGGGCATGCGCAACATCTACCCTACTTTCACCCCCCTCACCCACCTGAGTCCGGTGTCAAGACAGTCAGAAATATTGGAGGCGAGATCGGGTGCAGTGAACGACAAAGCTAAACAGCCCGTCTGCGCGTGCCATAAACGCAAGATAGACCGGGTTTTCACAGCAACAAGAAAGGGGCGGCTGGGATCCAAGCTGACTAGGAGTTTCATTAGGTCCATTGCCGCCTGACTCAACCAGAGAAGATAGAGTTATCCCGTCTGTTTTCAGCCTTCCAAAGGATGACTGTTAGCGCTTGGAGATAGTTTAAAAGCACGCCAGATTTTTTATAGTGAAGAACTGCGTTACGTGCCGTGGGCCGGAGTCCCCAAAGTCGAATTCACAGAAATGCCTATATCCTTCGACCAAAAATCCCCCTTTCTCTTGACCTATTTCGTGAACCACAGATATGGACTGCTTAGTTTGCCTCTAAGCGTCATCGAAGCAGCAGCTCGTGTATTTTCACGTGAACTCAACTTGATTTAACTATTAGTTGTCCTTCATTCACTACATCTATTGTCAGGCACGAAGTACGGGTGTTGTTGTAAAAACAGCTGAACTACTGGTTCATTATTCATCTGCTTCAACCCTCTTTGTTCTATGCTTCTGAGTCCGTTGCCTTCATGCTACTGACTGAGGTTGGAATACGTAGGAGGCTCTTGAACTTTCGGAGCCCTGTTACTTTCTCGCCATTAAATATTTGGAAACATCGTTTACTGCATGATTCGGGAGGGGAGAAATAGGCACTTAGTTAATGTACAAATTAACTTAAAAAGGGACCCACTGATCCTTTTTTAGTATTCTGACATAGCCTAGCAGAGTTGTGTTTTGGAGGAAGAATGCTGCTGCCGAGGAATATGTTTCAATAAGTGTCTCTAATGCCATATCACTTTTAACAAGTACTCTTCCAACAGCAGACCTTCAGTTGCTTGTTTAACCCTAGAACCTCCAGCATTTGATTTTTAACCAATGCTTGTTAAGTTTTCTGGATTGTAGCTTTCACGAAATTTAGTATTCTCCTATTTCGCCAAGTCTTATCAGCGCCATCCGACGCTTGACAAGCTTATTTAAGGCATGACAAGAAGGGTTGGCGCCTTGATTGCAACACATGAAGCCCCAGCCAACTCTAGATTCTTCGTGGCCGAGCGATTCACCCCCCTTTTTGGGCGACATTAACTTTTCGTTGATCTTCTACTCGATGGGGCATCTTCATCTGACACTGTCACTGTAGAGTCTGTAGAGTCACTTAAATAATGAAGTATCGACTGAAATATTTAAGTACGCCTTCAAATCGGAATACTTTTTTAGAGGAGGTGGCATTAGAGACTACATATTTTTAGATGTTTCGGAACGTACTTTATGCACGCTATTGAAAAGGCAATCGAAAATTAGCACACTACCACTCGCCGCATAACTTAAATTTATGTTCCGTACTAATCAGTATTTAAGTCATTTCCGTTACCTCTTCTAGCCTATAGTATGTTTGAATATTTGGGTCCTCTTACTACTAGGAGAAAATTCTCAAAATCACTGTTAGTAAAGTCACTCCTAAGTGCCTAGAACTAGAGATATCCGAATGAGTCCTTTCTATCGACGCTTCCCAATGCGTCTGCCGTAAGGCGGGGGTGGGGGGTACTTTTGGGTCAACTTTTACAAATCATTTCATTCTGGGAGGCGACTTGTTTAATGTCATGACTCCTAGATACTCCACAATTCAGCGAGAACAGAGGTCATTCAGACCTGGTGTTGGGTATGGCCTACTGACAACGGGTAGCATGTTAGAAATGGTCATCCCAGTCTCCCTTGTCTTCTTCCGTACTTCTTATCTACAGTAAAGTTTGCCAATATGATAGTATGTATCCTGATCTAGGTTTCTGTTTTAGCTTTGTGCACAGTTTTCCTTCGCAAATGGTTTTAGGATGCCTATTTTAATTTTATAAAATACATAATTGGATTGTATAGCTTCTTAAAGAGCACACAAGCCTGCCTCCCATTCCCAGCCCCCTCCTTGTCTGGCCAAAGTTTCGCCACCGCGGTCTGTTCCACCGCTTCCCTCCGTCCCCGGCACGGCCATTGTTGACGACGGGGCTGCCTTTCCTTCCCCGCGACCTCTTTACAACTCCTGGCTCGTCGAACAGGCAGTGCGAGCAATACAGCGTGGCTCTTGTGTGACCCACAAGCAGCCCCTAATTAGTCTGAGTCGGGTGGACAAGATGAATATCCTAGACAGTTCTCTCTCTACCCCCTCTGATCCTCTCATACCCGGCCTGGTCAAGCCTCCAAATGATGGCGTTATGTAAGTCTCACGGATATTCTCTATAACACTTCTGTCCGCACTCCTCATTGTTGCATGCTGTATAACCGAAAGAACAGATAACAGGGCGTGTCTGTTATTCTTTCAGATAATTTGATCTCAAGTTGAGTTCAATTGGTCACCGTGATAGGCAGTTTATACACTTTTGTTTGGACATGCACGGGGGCTCTTTTGACAAAAGAAGAAAATGCGTATATACCGGCTTTTTTTATCCCTTTCCATCGATTATCTTGTGCCTCTGACGCCGGTTGGAATACTTTTGTGATATGCAAAAATAGTTGACGTTACGGAGTTACTGCTTAGTCAGGAATTAATCTGACCCAGTCAAAACTTGATCCACCATTGCATCTTTTTGATTGTCCAGAAATGAAAAAGGCAACCGTAACTACCGCCGGTTGTGCAGTTTTTCGTTTTGATTGTTCTCTCGTAGATCCCCAAGACCGTCCCTGTGGGGCGCTTCTATCTGTATTTCCCTCTGGCCTCCCCCTATGTGGTGGGGAAGTCGGTCCCCCTTCCCCCATGAAGTTCTTTGGAGTCCATTACCGGTGGTCTAGGCGCTAAGTACACTTTCGCACCGTCTTCCTGTGTGTCATATTTTTTCTGTTTTTTTAGCCGGCTCCTGAAGCCTGGTTTACATGACCAGGCAACGGATGCCTATACCTTCAAATCAGAAGACTCTGACACGCCTGGGCATTGTTACCCCTACGCCTCGAACCCCTCCTCAGTACTTTCAGCCTACGGGAAAGATCCGGGTATGTATTGTCTCCCTAACAGTCGCCTGGCTTCTACGCGTCTCTTAACTGACTTGTGACTGCTTGCTGCCCTTTTAGATTCCGGCTCCATCGATGGTTTTCCGAGTAGCGAAGAACATCTACGCGAACTGGATGAGGACTATCTCAAGCCCGAGACCGCTTCCCAAATATTAATGCGAACTCGGGCTCGAAGATTGCCGGTGAGTTCTAACGGGTACCTTGGCCCATAAAACCGTATCAGGCCGAAGTTGATTGCGCTATCGTTGTTCGTGAATACGCTTTGAAGTAGAAATTACGATTTCAAGAAGTTTGAATGCTCCTGTATAATAAGCAGGATTCCACGTCCATTCCCGGGCGGACGCACTCTAGCTTTCCTATGCAGATATGGTTGGCAGTTGTAAGTGGGCTGGGTCCAAAACATGGTTCGTTAGATGGCAAACACTCCTATATACTCTCATACTTTTACCTACCTTAAATGCCTCGTTTACTAGCAAGGGTAAAATGCTTTGTCGTTTTTATAAAAATTAATGTTTTCACTCGAGGGCTACTTGTCCTTTAAAGCTACTGTTATATTTCTCACTTAAATGGGCACTTGTGCACTCTTCGTAGGACCTCTGCTTTCTTTATACTGCTCTTCGAACTTTTTGGTTGTTTTGATGTTTAAGCTGTCTTACTTGATTTCAGGCGTAGCTTCGATTGGTATCCAAAAAATCACTGGGTCACATGGGAGTTTTCAGTTATCTATCCGGACTGCAGAATGCCATACCGGTGTTGGCGAATTGCGTCGCATGTATGCCGCGGGACTTATGTGTGATTTATTGTTCATATGTATCTCGTATGGGAGTGCTGGGCAGTGTTGTTTGTGTGCAACTGAAGGATGTGTGTGTATGTGCCCCCTAAACGGGCCGCGTGATAGATGCGCTGGACCAATCAGGGTGCGGCAGGCGTTATTATTCTGGGATTTAGTCCCATAACAAATGCCGAACATGAGGGGTGTGCGTGCCTAACATGGGCACGCGTAGGTGCCGGCTCATGCCACACCCCGCTCTCCCACTGCGGGGGAGATGCTTCATCTGCGCCCGACCCCGCCTCCGGTCCTCTTGACTATGTCTTGACAACGGGCACAGGCGGGTAAGGGAAGAGAGAGTGCGGTAGATGCAGTGCAAGTCCACTATCACTCAAAACTAATTTGCGCACAATTCACCGTCCCTGCACCGCCATGCTGTGAAACATACGGTGGACATCGTCGGATTACGACAGTCGGACTGACGTGTACAGTTTGGGCTTAGTGTTGGGCTGGGGTATGGACTGTGTAGTTTTCCTGATGATATTAATGGATGACTTAATAAACTAACGCCCTAGGATAGTATGGGCAGGTGAGACATGAGCACCGGATTTGTTTTGAACTTCCAGGCACTGGCTCGCCGCTTTTCGTGCCCTGGATTCGCAAGTGAACTGTCAGACCGATAAACGGATGGTGGTGCTGCTAATTCCAGCTCGGTGGTGTCTGCCGCAGCTGACGAGGGAGCTACCAGCGCAGTTAACTTCTTAGGTATAGGGAGCAGACACGTTTGAAATGTTCGCATAAGTGTTTGTGGCAACACGACGTCGTTCCTTCAAAAGTATGTTGTTCATAAGGTCATCCTACATCACCTTTGTAATCATTATAAAGGACTGCTAACAGCAGTACTTGTGGATTTTCTATTCCCTCTGCGCCTGTTCCTCTATCTTGAGTTGATGAACAAAACTTGCCTATCAAACTAACCAGACGCATTTTCCTTTACACTGGATTCCTGGCACGCTACATGGGCTGCACCTCGCCCGAATAGTCTTAAGGCAAAACAACCCTTTCTCTTCATACTCAGCTATCCCAACTTATCTGCGTCATACTTTTTTTCTGCTGTTATAATCAAACTCGGATTTCCCACTTAATACATTAGATGCCTTTACTTATAAAATCTCATGGATTTCACAATAAAGTGCCTGTTTCACGAACTCAGTATATGCTGCGTCCCCCAAGGTCTTACAGCTGTAAAGAAGCGAACGTTCTTAAAAGTAAGGCGTAGTCTGGTTTACAACTTACTATTTAGTTGTGTAGAAATACTTGTTGCTTTAGAAGTGGCAAATTCATAAAACGTGAAAATCGGTGTACCTAAGTAAACACTTTAAAATTTACAGGGGTGAATAAAGCAGCACAAGTAAAATTACGTTTGACCATTTCCTTTGGTGTATATTCCACGGAATTAGTCTTTCAGATTACGGACAATGTAAAGTATGACCGTTACCAAACATCCTAAATATATTCCGACACGATTTCCTGAGAATTGGCGTTTTTTCGTCCGTTTCCAGATTACTTGTGATGTAAACTGATTTTAGCATGATTGCGCCGATAGGGACGTCACAGGAATAAAATATTTCATAAGTTCACATGTTGACAGGCCGGTTGCTGACTAATAAATTTAAATCCAATTGTCAGGTGTCATCATAAACGTACCATTTTGTGTGTATTAAGAAGACTTTCAATTTGATCAATTTCTTTAGAGGTTTTTCGGGTGTTCGATTACGATGCTTTTCAGATCGTCCCTTAAATGTTAGTGAATACTTTACGATTTTCAGTGTTTTCAGTTGATTGCCCATAAATGTACATCCTGTTCTGTTTCTCAAAACCTTGAAAATGGGATATTTCTTAAAAGTATTTACCGTAAAAGTGAGTTTTGAGACATTCTTTGTAATGTAGATGGCTGTGTGGGTCATATTTGTAGTCTCACCCAAACGCAAAAACCTGTAGCCGAGGAAAATATATGCCCACAACACATTTCGGTAATTAATATGCGCAAAAACAATTAAAAGGCTTTCTATAATATATTACCTTTGTAAAAAGCGCTTTACTTAGATATTTATTTGTGCAATAGCTGCGTATTTTACCTTTTTAAATGTAAAGTCAGAGTAAAAATGGAGAAGATTGACCGGTTTTTCGACTTTCCTCGAAATAAGTGATATATTTTCGCCTAAAAACGAAGGAACCGACTTTTATCTTTATATTGACGCGTTTTGCGCTATACTTGTTTACTTTTAGGCCCCGTTGTAAGATTGCAGAGTGCCCGAATATCTACTAAGATTTTGCGAAAACTGCTGATCTCCTTCTCGTTCCATTTTAAGTTTGCATATTAATCTGTAGTCAACCGCATATAGAAATTATCTGCACACATCTCGCGTACTATGTGACAGAGAAAAGTCTTGGTATGTCACGGCTTCAGACATTAACATTTGTTTACGGTCCCGAATATCGGTATGGTAAATCAAACTACAGTCACAAAAGTTTATAACTGAATTTTATGACAAAAACTTCATAAATTTGCAAAACCGAATTTGCCCTTTTTTCCCGAAAACTGTGATTTCTCTTACCTGCATTTACCTGGTTTTCTTTAACACCAAGCAAACTTTCCCTACTATGATGGGATATTTTAAAATTTTCTGGTTTATATTAGTGTTCGTTTATAGTACAACGTGCACGAATAAGAGCTTTTGATCCGTAGCTTTCAATTGCACGGTAAAATTCCTAGATACCAAGAAACGTTGGATTTGGCCCCGTTTTCCCTTCACTAAACGGACCTGAGATGAACTCTTCATTGGTAAACAACTTTCTGTGCATCATTTTAATTCAACAAACAAAAATAACATCCTCAAATATGTGCCACCTCAAATTTTGATCTCGAAATTTCATGAATTAGGCCATCTAATGTAGTTCTATGCCATGTAAATGCGTCACTGCATCATGCATTCTCTCCTTATAAATGTGCTTTTTTCTTTTTATGTGAAGCCCGGTCGAAGCCTATTTAGCAGTTCGGGTTCTGGTCATCTTGATCCCTCTGAGCTTGCACTCATGTTCCCCACGCCGCCCTCCCATGACACGCACCAGCCAAGTCCCACCGACATCTCCATGCTGGTCGCTGCTGCCTCAACCACTCTTTCCCTTCCAGGCATGACGAACTCAAATCCATGTACCCCAACCGCCTCAGCTGCCGCCGCCTCCTCCCAGGCAACCGACCTCAATAGGACAGCCTTGACATCTCCCTGCAACCCTACCTCTACTGTCAACATGGAGACGGTTGGTCACGTATTCCCTCATCTCACGAAATTTCTTTTTGATCAGTCCGGTCTAGATGGCGCATCTGCTCAGGTACGCTAGCTGTTATTAGTAAAGTGTTCTTGCCTCTTGCTCATCTACTCTCCGTTCAAGTTATCTCGCTCACTTTTTAGGACTGGGCGTTTTTGCGACCTACTGCGCCGCACTTTCATATACCGTCCATGTACAAACTCTCAATGGAGGAATTTCTCATCTACAGGGAGTCCCTGCCCCATTCCCAACCTACCTACGACCATCGTTCCCTCTCTAGTGACCAACTGAATACCTTTAACCTGACACCGCAATCCACCACAAGCGTGCCTTCGGCGACAACCTTGAGCCAAACCGTTGCATCATCACCCGCGAAATCTCATGGTTCACGTATCGCAGCTTGTGAACCCCTCGACCCACTAAAGCCAGTTGGCTCCGCCCTTAAGTCCCAGCTTACCTATGCCCTCGAAGTCTCCGAAACCCGCGAAGCCGATCCACTAAAACTCGTACTCATCCTCTCCGACTCGCTTCTCAGTTTGTTCAGAGACCACAATTTTGACTCCTGTAACATCTGTGAGTGCACTTCTTCGGTGTTCGGCTCCGAAATGGAGATCTACCTGCCCAATCCGCGGCTTCCGCAACCGGTTCCACCGGAGTCTGCGGTCTCCTTGCGCACACCCCTCTCGGCCGCGCCCTGCTCTGCCTTCAGCCTCGAGGATCAGCTCAATCCAACCTTTTCGGTTTCCAGGTCCTGCACTTGTGGTTTCTCAGCCTTTGTCAACAGACGATACGCCACTTCCGGTAACCTCTTCTATGAAGATCAGCTTGAGGTGTCAGCCCTCTCGATCGCTCGCTTCTTCCTCGCCGACCGAGTCCAGATAACGGACCCCCCTTGTCCGCGTCTCCCACCTCCACCGCCTCTTGCTCAGCCCTCCGCCTACAGTCGCAATGATGGCTGGTGGGCAGGCAGAACCTGTCCTAACGCCACCCACATGGCTCTCCTGCATCGATGGACTTGCGGTAGTCTGGAGGAGTTTGGTGTGCGCCTGCTGGTGGACTGGTTGAACCACGATGACCTCACTGCTACCTCAACGAGCAAGGAGAACCTCTTCGACTACACCGGTGGGTTTGTTAGGCTTATGTTTGCGGTGTTGGACACTGTTTGCTTTTCCAACAGCACTATTTGGTGTGCCGAAATTCAGGCAAAACTGGTCAAAATCCCTTGAATTAGAAAGTAATTCTTAAGAGGCGCTGTAGTGCTAATAAGTAGGCATCCATTATGCCGCGTGGGGGAGATGGGACGTCAGCTTTCCTGCTACTTTATTGGCCACCTCTAATTGTCTTCCTCAAAATCAGGTATTCCCATGTGTTTATTTTTATTTTCACTGTTCTTCCTTTCTTTTGCAAGTTCTGCTGTTTTAATTATCAGCGGGGGACGTGTTTTCATTCTTCACAACTATTTTCTAATAAATCAGCTCCGAGGTCCTGCAGTAAAGTTTTTTTACTGTTTGTACTTAAACGAACTGTTAAAGCGCTCACCTGTGTGTGCCCTAACCCCAATAGACTTCCAGTCTCTAACGCAGTATGCAGATGTTTTTACATCTCTGTGTTCGAAGAGTTTCTGCCAGTTCGCCAATTTTTTCCTCCTCTCACATGTGAATTTTCTTATATGTACATAGACTGGCCCATTTTTTCGCATTCGTACTGCTATTTATCACTCTGTTTATATTAAATACGATAAGAAGGTCATTTGCAAACGACGCCTGCACCGTTTTGAAGAAAATCTGGCGCAATTTTGTGACGCATTCACGGGCGACCGTTCATGATGCTGACAGTTGCAGCTTTCGGTAAATAAAAGTACTCTGTTTTCTTCCGGTGCTCTCTTTTGCGTGCCAATTTTATTCACAGTGAATGGAGGCCTTTTTGCTGAAAATTTTGAAAAGCGTATATATCTCTTCTGTCGGGACAGAAAACGGGCAAACCATGAGGTTTGAAAACAAAGTCTGTACTTTCAACTACTGTTTTATACTGACTATCCATGGCGAACTATTTTTTGGTGATGCGCTACGAGAAGACCAACAATACCCTTCTTACGGAGCTAGTAGTCCGCTTCTGTGTTGCTCTTGAGCGGCTATATATCTTCATTGGTAAATCAGCGTCCTATCGGTCTTGTAAACTCGCGGTTACTCTGTTATATTTTGATATTTATCTGTTGCTGGGGTAGGATCTAAATTTACCTGTCCCGTTTTAGTGTATCCGCGCCTTGCTTTTTACGATTTGATCGGATATCTCGAAATAGGTTCGTACAAGTAGATGGGAAAGACTAAAATTTGAATTTTCTGTCCCTCTCGGGAACGTAGAAGCTGGACGAGGGTGGATATTATGATTTTAATTAAGGTTTTTGAGGAGTTTAAGAAAACCACAACCCCCACCTATCATTTTTGCTGTGGAGATACTAGGCTTTTCATCTCGAAACTTCCTTTGCAGCTTCCAAATGTGGCTGTCTTTCCTGAAACTTGTACTTGTTTTCCCGGTCAATCATAGACGCCTGTGCCCTGACTGCCTCTGCCATTGAACAGAGTGTTCTCGACCCACACTCACTCGACTCGTCTATGGAAGTCGATCGGATGAGCTCTGAGGATCTACCTCTAGATGAAGCAACTCGTGAAGAAGGTATCGCATTCCATCCGGCCTTCTTTCACCGCGCCTCTGCTGAAATCCCCGCGAATAAGAATGACCAGATTCGGCTTTTAGAGGTTTGTTTTAGCCGAACTTTCATTCATTTTGTGTGAT
Organism: Schistocephalus solidus; assembly: GCA_017591395.1. Lineage (NCBI taxonomy): Eukaryota > Metazoa > Platyhelminthes > Cestoda > Diphyllobothriidea > Diphyllobothriidae > Schistocephalus > Schistocephalus solidus. The sequence goes on from WEDG01000566.1 coordinate 19,900, forward strand.
CAAACTGGATCTAATTATTCAACAAGTTGAGTAACCATAACAGCGTCGTGGATCCCTTCAATCTAATTTTGCATGCATTTTTGTCCTTTCACGGACTCAATGGGATGTCTTAACCACTCCAAAGGAAATAAGTATGAGGGGGTTATCTAGCAATTTCGTTCTCTGCGTAGAACAGACAGCGCGATCATTTTTGAATAAAAAGTGACTTTTATTGCACTTTTCACGTAGACCACTTCAATGCTCGTTTCAATCCATTGAATCCAGTTGATCAGCGCAGTTCCTATAGTCGGCTTTTATAAGAAAAATCGAGCTGTTCATTAACAGCAGAAAGAGCAGACATAACTCTTTTTCCTCCTGTCATCATTAGTTTTTCGACTTATACAACTGATACACCGCCTCAGTCTCGATCCTCGCATTTAACTGACCATTAGGGTTAGTATGATGTTTTCGGGCTCTCCAAAGCTATACTGCATCCTTTGTGTGCGCTTGTTGCGTCAGAATTCCATTTTACAGACCGGTGCTGCGTGCAGAAGGAAATCGATTTTTCGTCCGCCCGGCATCACTATGACCATCATAACACCAGGGAGCATCAATGACTGCGCCTAAGTTGGATTATAGTGAGCGGAACTTGCCCGCCATGGATTTACCAGTGACTTCTCGCACCCATCGTGATCCGGTGGCAGAACTAAGTCAAGATGAGGGGGAGAACGGTTGATTTCGCATCATTATCTTTCAGTGCGTGTCACAACACGACTGGTTCTCCCCTTCTGACCAAATTGGTCTTCTCGAACAGATTCACGTCAGTGCAGCTGCCGGGCTATATCCTCTGTACTCTGCACAGCCTCGTGTTACCGTAGATGAAAGTTGGGTACCACTTGAACTCCTAGAATACTGACCTCTCTCTCGAAAGAATCCATATGGTTAGTCGGGGCTTTGGTAACTCTAAAAGCTTACACCGTGCTACTTGATCAGTATTAACTCTCCTTGTTTTGAAGAAAGTCCAATAATATGCGTACTTTTGACCCACTATCTGCTTTTTCATCTTCGTAAGACTTTCAGTTTACTTCCATGGCATGTTCTCTCGTGTCACAGTTATCAAAAGCCTTAAGTGACTCGGAACCCCACACCATTAATCTACCTTAACACTCGGTCGACATTCTTTACTCCTCCGTGCTTCATTTTGGCTAGTCGATTACGATAGTTTGACCGTTACTAGATGATCCTAAGCTAGCCTTGACAGGTCTCAGTTCTAAAGTCGCCAATGCGTCCTTGTAGCTGCTTTTATTTCAAAAGTACTGTCAACACTGTTTCAATTATTCAGAGCGTCAGACCGTGGCTGCAGGAGGCCATCTCGTCAACTCGTTTGCTAGAATCGAACTACAAGGTCGACGGTCCACTGACGTGGAAAGCTTTCCACCAGCTGGCGGGTCGCGGAGCAAACGAGTCGTGCAAACCGCAGCCGATCCCTCCCTTCCTTGTAGGAGGTCCTGATAAGGACAGCCTACTTATCTCGCCTTTTGGTGTCCGCGACTGGGTACGTGTATCTCTTTTGTTTTTGGCATACAACGGCGTTTATATAATCGCCCGCCGTAGGTGCTGGAATTCATTAAGTGCACGTACATTCACGAAACACCTGTAACTTATCTTGAAAAGGGACCGCAGCGCTCCGATCACTAATCCATATTAACACTAGAAGCTCTTCAGTTAGATGAGAATCCAAAAGCATGTTCACTTAAACAACTAAGTGCATAAAAAGCATGATCAAAACAGTGTTTAAAAGCGTAATAGGTGATTTTGGCAGCTTCAAATAATTCATTTAACGCCAATTGTACAAAATCGACAGCCTCTGTGGGATTTAAACCCACAACAGCAAGGGAAAGCCGTCAGTACAGCCAGTGCTCTAACCATCCTATCGGGGGCATTTTTGCATAATCCTTGGACTAAATATCCCCCAAGATTGATGTAATCCTGCAGTATTGCTGCTATTCAACAGACTGGTTTTTTGATTGTGTTTCAAAAAAATGGTGTTGCGAAAACCTGATGTATTTTTTTGTTTTTTCTTTGTTCGGAATGCGGTTGACTGCAATAAACAGGATTTAACCTGATATATCGTGGACTGGGACCTCAGAGAAGTAAGAGATTTCTTAAGGTTATGGGTCGAAGGGCCAGTCACAGATTAGGAACTTGGGATATAATTATCAGGTGCAATTACCGGCATGTCATTCTCCATGGATCGAGGGATTTTTCTTCCGATACATTACTGCGTTCCTTCTGGCGGCGATCGACTTCGTCGAGTTTCAGGACTTCCTTGAAACGTCAGTGAATAGGCAGTGGTTTTCAGGGTTATCAATCGATTTACCACAAAGACACAATGGGACTAGTATGTCCCGTACCGCGATTGGTGATCGCCGCTCTACCATTTTAATCCACCCGATAACAATGGGCGGAACAACAAGCCTGTGGCTCCATGGTTAGGTCATTGGACTTCTAACCAACAGTTCGCGATTTGGAGCCTCAGATGTTGCACGAACCTGGAGTTGGGTATGACGGCTACTGGGACAGAAGGGGCCATTCAAGTCTCCATTCTTGAGTAATGTCATTCTGTTGATATCAATAGCCTCTTTTTGGCTGCTGGCGGGGCTCGAAAGTGAGCTCCAAGATACAACGGTATAAGCATGCCCCGTGACACGATCAATGAGCGTTCCTCTGCTAACTGTATCTTTAATTTGTATTTATAATAACCCTCAAATTAGGGCAGTTCTTGAAAGCATTTGCCTATGTAGTGAGTTTAAGTATGTTCTTTTTATGTAGATGGCAGTTTGGGCTATATTTGTAGACTCAATCGAATACGAAACCTAATCGCCGAGCAAAGTGGTGGACAAGGAACATTTAGGACGAACATGCTTTGATGAAATGAAAAAAACGCTTCCTCTAATAAGTTATATCTTCAAGTAATGCTTCGCTAGGGTGTCTTGCTGACGAAAGCCCACTGAAACGTTTTGGCTGCTTATGCGCTTCCCTGACAGATACGGAAACTAAGCCCTTGGTGTCTGAACCCTTTCTATCTTCTTGTTTTCTACGATCTTAAATGCACTATAGAATGGCCATATACACTCTAGGACATTTTTCAAAGAACTAGCACTGCTCTCGTTCCGTTCCGAATGTACACCTACCCCAGAGTGCCTCCCTTTCAATAAGCGAAATACAGAACCTTTGAGATACCCCGCACTGCTCATTCAAATTTCATGCATCACGTTTCCTCTGCTGCGCCGTCTACTCTGTTTGATTGGTTGTCGTGACAAAGGCAGATAGTTCATTGTCAGGGTGACAGGTAACATTTGAGAGTACAACCTCTCCAATAATACAGATAGCTTTCTGCGAACTTGTAGGAAAGGTATCTCTTCCCGTGTTCTGACCGAAACAATAATCTGAACCTCAATCTCCGTGGAATCTAGCGCGAGAACCATCTGTATTACGTGGCGAGGGGGCCCCTATATCCCTGTCTTATCGGGTCGCCTGCTCTCTTCAACCCGATTTGGCTGCTCACCAGCATGTTAAACGTCATAACCAGGTCATACGGAGACTGGGAAATCCGAGCCCCAAAATATAATGGTCGAAACTGAGCCGCCATTTTTTCTCCTCCATTCCCATGTGAATTTTTTGATATGTATATGGGTCTGGTCCATTTTGTTCATTGGATACTGCTTTTTAACACTACTTGTTTAATTTAACTGCAATAATGAGGTAATTTGCAAACGACACCAGCACCATTTTAAAGAAAGCAACTCTGGCTCAAATTTTGTGACTCATTTACGGACATTTGCAGTTTTCGGTTACTATGTACAGTTTATTATCGCTTTTGCGTACCCATTTTTATCCTCGGTGGAGGTCTTTTTGCTAAAAAATTTGAAATGATACTTATAAAATAAAGCATGCATATATATCATCCCGTTTAGCGACAATTATGAATTTAACCTGCGTAGTTCTTGTCACATGCCTAGTCGAATAGAAACTTGCTACTGTAGCCCCCCCTGTGGTTACAAATTTCACTGGTTGAACTGGTTTCTTCTTGTCAAGGTGGATGCTCCTAACTAAAAGTCTTGTACTTGATTTAATAGTTCTTTTCTATGGTTTTTTAATGTCTCAGAACCTAACCAGAATTATTATTGATTATTGATCAAATTAAAAGGTCGTTAACTGGAACTCCGAATGCTTATTGATCACCACCATCTTTTCTTCAACAGTATCTTTGACTTCTGATACTACCTCCGTATGCGTTACGGTTACGCTCATTATGTCTGACTGTTTACGTAATTTACCAACAAGATTCTTAGTATGTTTTGTACTCCATGTTGCCAGGCGCTTATTTCTTGTTGCTAAAATCAGTCGCGTTGTCTTGCCTTCTTGCACATCAATCGCGATTCTGCGCAAATTAAATTTCACTTATCCTTTCTCTTAGTGTTCCCCTTGACAAAATGAAAGGGAATAAATAAATTCTGAGACCGAAGTCCCGGAGTTATCGTTAAACACAGAAATATTTTACGCTACTAGCAATAGTTGTTATATATCTAATGAAAGCTCTCCTGTTGTCTTTCTGCAGTGATAATGGGCAGTGTTGACTTCGTCTGCTCATCCTGCGATCGTTTCTTCGGTTTTCTCGATCTGATCGCCCAGTCTTTTTCTAGGTATTCTCTCAAACGCCGGACTTCGTTAAGCTACCCTTCTACTGCTAACTAACCCTGCCTCACTCGTCTCAGTGCTTTGGCTACTGAGAACGAATGTTCCAATTTATGCTCTATAGTCGCATTTCAGACTCAATCATTTAGTCCGTAAATAGAACTGTTGTCTTTCTCCTTGCTATTACGTGCTTGTTTTTCAACACGAACGCACAAAATTTTACCCTTTTTTCCGTGAAGCCCGTCTACCTGCTAGTAAGCCACTAAATTTTGAATTCTTGTTTATGAGCTTTCATCGCCATCATTGCGGTAGGCCTGTCTTTGAGTCAGAAGGACATTGTTACATCTTTTACCTCCAGCGAAGGCATTTTCAGTAGCGCCCCAACACGAATTACAACAAGGTTCAATGCGATTTTAATTCACCAGGTCTTCTGCTGAGCCCTATTTCGGTGTCACCAGTGGAGATTGTCTTAAAATTTTTAAGCACCCCAGCTGACCTGTTGTCGTCCTCGCTGTATTTAGGACTGCTTGGCGCTGGCTCCGCTCTCGCGTCCCAAACGCGTCGCCTTTGCCGTGGTCCTTCCCGCCATCCTCGCTGGTCCTTTCGGGAACGCCAGTAGCGGCGGTGGTGGGGGTGCTACTTCGACCAGTGAGAGCCCTGTTAACGCCTACACATCTCCAAGGCCGTCTCCTCTGCCAACGACAGCTCCCATGTCCGCCCTGGCCAACTTCTTCCGTGAACTCTCCTATGCCTACGAGAACTGTCGACTTGGTCAGCACTATCCCTACTTCAATCCAGTCGCTGGATCTCCGGAGACCTCCTTCATTCCCGTCTGTTCGCCACAGGGTCAGTTTGAAACGTGCATTCACTGTTTAGTCATGCGCATACTTCATTTTTGCTTCATGTTTCAACAAAAATTTCCAGCCTATCTTCGAAAGAGGTATTTTGACCAGTATTCACTCCAGCAGCCCACGCTTACGTTCCCAACAGTTCAACCGTGTGCTAAACAGCATGAGTATAGTAACCCAGTCATGCCCAACAATGTTGGGTGCTCACTGAGGCGGGATACGAAACAACGGAAACCACCCTGGTTCGCTTGCCTGTTAACTGCAGTGACAAAGGTTACTTTGCTCCATTTTGTAGCCTACCTAGTGGCTCAGAAAGTGGTTGGGCCACGTGGTAGATGCGTTTGACCACACGGGGGCCACATTATGGCATGGCAGGCGTTATTCGGACTGCGCTCCCATAACAAATGCCGAACATGGAGGTGTGGTGGCACGCCTAGGGGCAGCTAGGACTTAAGGAACCCGGCCGCGCCAGCCACATGCGTCATCTCCCGCCTCCGGTTTTCTTGACTCTGTCTTGACACCCGGCTCAAGTGGGGAGGAAGGAGAGAGTGCGGTAGCTGCAGCGCAAGGCTACTATCACTTTAAACTATATCACGCGCAAGTCACCGTCCCTGCTCCAGTTTCCCATGGAGCATATGATGGACATCGTCGGACTATGACGTTCGAATGGTCGGGACGTGGGAATTGGAATTGACAGTGAAGTCGACGTCTCCGCTCATTTTTATTACTACCAACCTGACGCGCTTGAAGCTACCATGGTGCGCTAGAAACCTTGGCCTAAAGGGTTACCAACTGACTGGATAACTCGAACTTCGCAGTCAATCCAGTGTGTGTTTTTGTGGAGCGGCCGACCGATGGATTGACTGTCAGACTGCAATAGCTGCTTAATGTGGCCTCTATGGCACGTAAACTCTGGGATTCCAGTCAGGGGTGACTCTGGTCGCGCCATCCACTTGCGCCCTCTCCTGTCTTCGATCTTCTTAAATTGATCGTGACACCGCGAGAGGAGGAGAGACTGCGGTAGATGAAGCGCAAATCCACTACCACTGTAGCCTAATTCACTCACAAGTAACCGTCCATGCGGCACCTTTCTGTGGTAAAAACGTTGGATGTCGTCGGAATCGACGGTTGGACTATCGTATGGACGGACATAAGTGAGGCATCGCACGGGCTACCATAGATCGCCGCAACCGAGGAAGACTGCCACTGTCCGAAGCAGGACGTAGCATTTTTGTAATCACAATAGTCTCAAACACTCGACTGAGGTAAGACAAAATGAACGGATGAATACTCTAGAATTGAGCTTTATTCATCTTAAAATTAACTTATTGAAACTATAACCAAAAAACAGAACACTTGTGGGATATAGGGCAAGAATTTAGCATTAAAAGCATTGACTTGGACATTAATTGAAATCTAGTAAGGTAAACTTACACTGTATGTATCTAACTCCTCCCTTCCCTCACCCACCTGTTCCTTTGGAAGACAAATTCCAGGCGTGGATTCGGTAAATTAGACAACTTAATCGCCTGTACGAGCGTGTCTAGCGCCTCTAACCTCACAGTAACACTCCTCAAAGGCGGGTCTTACCCCCTCCCAAACTGATGAAGCTGACGGTGCTAAGACGGTGTCAGAGCAAATTATTTAGTTGCGTGAGAGCGTCAGGTTGAACACACGACTTTCAGTGATAGTGTCACCAACCCCTTTTTCGAATACTTGTCTTCATCCATCAGCGTCTCGGATTCTAGCGATCAAGCCCTCTTTTCATCGGGCACGACCATCTATGATGAGCGTGGGACTGCTAATTTTTATGTATCTTTGGTATTGTAGCAACTGCGTCCTCTACATGCCACAGCACTTACCTGTATCTGTTTTGTCTTTACTGATGTTTACTTTCTTCACTACAAGGAATTTGACAGAACGACATGCCCCATTCTTGTAACATTTCCCTTTGTATTGTGAAATATGGTGAGTGACTGGGTTTGCCATAGGTTTTTGCGACTTTGATTAGGAGGGGAGGTTAGATTGAAGGAATAAAAGTTGACGCCAGATAAACAAATTTCCCCTGCCCTCGCAACTTTCTGGGCGACAATGACTCTTTGTTCACCTGCTTACTTAGGGACTGTTTTTGTCGCTTTTCTTAACCTACGCCCTATTCCTTTATCATGAGCAAACGAGATAGTGACCGTGAATATCCAAGTATTTCGCAATCGAATCCTGTCAAACCTGTTCCATCTCTAAATTGTACATAAGCTGTCAATAGGCATATTAAAAACTCATCTCTGAAGTTACCTTGTAGTTGTTCGTGTGGATGTCGGACACAAATTTTACGTTTACTTTCAAAATATTCGCCTCCTGTCAATAAATACAGATGGTTCTAATAAAACATACCTGATGGAATTATTTATTGATTTAGGACGTAAAATTATGCACATTGGTATAGTATACGGTAGATGTTCTATTTTATGAAATTTTAACCGAAATTCTCAAATGTTTTCGGTTAGAAAAAAATTACTAAAGTAGACTATATTATTAATTATCGTCCCGGCTTTTGTACAAGCTTCTTTCCGGCTGTCTTCAATGACAACTGCTATAAATGGTTACTTAAGTAATCGGCAGTTTTTAGGTATTTTGTATGTCCTTGTTAATTCCAATATATTTTATAGACAACCTGCACGAAAATATTTTTCCTTGTACTCCCTTCTTAGAAAATTACGTCTTCAACTTGAATAATTCGGGAATTTCTGTATTTTTTTAATAAAAAACCAAAGGTACCTTTTCTTTGAGTATAAAATTTGTCGAAGACGTACTTTTCTACCACGGGCGTACAAGAAAGAATATTTTCGTGCAGATTGTCTATATAATATATTTGAATTTATAAGGGCTTTGAAATTCCTCGGAAAAAAATCGTGTTATTTAAGTAGTCATTTTTGAAAGGTGAAATTTTCAGGTGTATGGAAGGAGGCTGTTTCAAAACCCGAATCCGGCCGTGAATGAAATATTTTGTGATTATGCTTTATGATAATTAATATCACAATCCTACTGAAGTAATATTTTCTAAATAAAAACACGTTTCAGAATGGCGGTTAGCATTTAATGAACTAGCACATCCACCGTACTTTTTGGGCTGCAGGTATGCAGCTTTCTTACCTGCGTTGAAGCTAAAATACTGATCATCAGTGAAGATAATCTGCATTCAATTTCCACACGCTAACCTGGTGGTGGTGGTGGTGGTAGTTTTGGTTGTCATAACGTCAATAAACTTGTGTCGCTTCCAGACGAAACAGATCCCGACATAGCCACCGTCTCCTCGCTGGCTCCGATGTCAGCAGATTTGCGACGCCGGTTGCTGCGTCGCCTACAGACGCACACCCCCTCTCCGGAGCACTTTCTGCAGCACCTGCAGTTTTACGTGGCCACGGCCATTCACACGACGGTCAAACTCTTGGCGGAGAGGGGTGTCGCCCTGCCCGATGGTCGTCGTTCCAGCCTCGTGTTTCCCGCCTTCTCCTCCAGTGCCTCCTTCGCTGCAGCCGCCGCCGCCGCCCCAGCTGAGGGCCCTCAGCAGTCCAGGCTGCGGAGCACGGTGGCAGCAGCAGCAGTGTCAGCTGCCCCTCGCAGTCCTATGCCTATTGCCTCGAAGACCAGTCCGGCCAGCGGAGAGGGCCCCCTGACCACCGCCTACGAGGGACCCCCGGTGGACAGCGATATCAATACCAGCCTGCTTATCTACCTTGTCAACCCCTTTACTCAGGTAGTATGCAAATTTTCATTTTAATCATACGAAGCTGATGGTGTGCTGGTACTTTGCTCTGGGTGTCCCCACAAGGGCTATTTCAGTCTAGTTATGTAGGTTTTTTGAGCTTTCTAAAAGCTTTGAATTTACGCTTTTTTCCAGCAACTTTTGATTCGAATCCTGATTTCGGATAATTAAATCAAAGAAAATAACCAACTAGAGGCCTAACAATAGGTCTAATGGCTCAGAACGCCGGTTCTTCCTTCGCCTAGCCTGTTATGGGATATATCAGGAGACAGCAAATTGTGTTCCAGCCAGTTAAGTCGCGTTTGCGTCCTTGGTTGGCATTATTTCATATCTGACTTAAGTAACAAATAATTATCCTCAAAATTTTCAACTTGGTATTCATTACTGTGCAAGTGGGTATCGAAAATCACAAAACATGGACTGAACTGTTAGCTAAATTTGCAACTAAAAACAATTACCCATGTTCAATTAAAATATGCATTTAATTGGGTCTCATGCGACTGTATATAGAGTGACGCGCTGTCATTTATTGCATTCTCGTTCAGTCACTCGCGACAGCGCCAGTCAGAGAACAGGCCTTCGATTTCGTTCGCGTTTCTTTTCGTGTATTTTTATTATCGTGTGATGTAAGTTTTCGCGGTTAGCTGCCGAAACTATTTTTGTTTTAGTTTGCTTAATTATTATCTTGATTTGAAGTGGTAATGTCCTTTCACCTTAAAAATCGTAGTTTATGGACCTTTTTGGCGCGTGGTCTTCGACTCACTAGCCGACTTCCTGTTTCAAGGACTCAAAATATTTCCTAGTTGTGGTTTTCATACCTATAATTATTCTACTTGAAATATGCCGCCAGTCGTTAAAGGTTGCCCTGGCTGCCAATGATATTGTTGTGGACAACTCGTGCTGAGGGTAACATCATGTATGCCTCAAAGGAATTCAGGCGGTGTGTATCTCGGCGTTGGTCGCTGGGCGCCTGCCATTGGTCGCGATTGTCCGGGCTGGTCGCTGTCGCACAAGGCGGGAGTTTAAAGTGTCCTTCGTGTGCCGCAGCAGAGTAACATTCGCTCCATTTACTCTGCCGAGATAAAAAAATTCCTCTTTACCGTGTTCCGAGGTTAAAAAGGTGCTCCTGGGCCTGGTTCATGACATTCTCGCTCATAATCAATTATATTATTTTTAAGTGCCTATGTGAATTTTATTATTCTTGGCAGCATAGGTTGACAAAAGTACATCGGAAAATTTCGTGTTTTCGGTACGAAATTTTGAAGGAAAGTCTCTACTTCATATTCTTGAAAAAGGCTCCTTGACGTGTGTTTGTTTATAAGGCCCTTTTTCTTCTGCTCCAGACGAAATCCGAAAACTCTTAATCTCTTTGGATAAACGGGCAGGCCTCTAAGGTTGGTCAAACCTAATTTGAAAAACAAAAACATTTGATATGTTCAGAAATAACACATTTTCTGTTGATCTTCACCGTTACCAATATCTAAATTCTTGTTGGAAAGGAATATTTGAAGCAAACCATGTCCTACTCTAGTAGTAACTGCAAGTTGGGGTGACCCTGTTGCAGATAGCCAGAGTCCTCCTCGGGAGGAAGCCTGATGGTTAGCGCAAGCCTTCACTCCATACTTTTCAACTCAACTTATCTCATTTTCTTCTGTTCGGGATCCCTGACAGCACACCGAAAACTGCGGGAAGCCGGAAACTGTATGTTAGTTCAGCTGCTGGCCAGTCGGCGTGTCCACGGGCGATGGCTTAGTGGAACGACCTACCCAGACTCTCGGGTCGGACAAATAAGCATTAACGGACCAGCAATGACAGGGCTACTAGGGCAGGAAGAGTTGCGGTCACAAAACCCGATGACGTTACTGTGGCATGATGACCGTGAATAGCCGTTAAGTAAGGTCACCTGTCAACGCTGTCTCCCCGTTAAGTTACTGAACCAAAACGCAAGGGTAGATGGCCCGAACGACTAATTCTAGCAGACGCTAAGGATCCGCGAGTATCTAAGATTTCCAAAAACTCTCACATGCAAATGATAACATTTTTACGATCCGGTCGGCAGTCCTCGTGGAGCCCGATGCGTTTCGCTGGTCCAACTGTGCGGGTAAGCAATGTGTGCTGATCGAGGAAGGACCCTCGATATCCGATTCTAGAATGCGCGAGTGTCTCTCTCCACTGATACCCGGATTCTGCCGGTCCATATTCTACCAGTATGACGTGAATGTCTGCTGCTTATCAGAGCCTCAGTTTCGGGCTCCCACGAACTCAAAAGCCCGCGGATTAACTCAATTTTACCCTTTGTCGCTGTGACCTCTGTGAATCTCCTCATAAACAGTGTGCGCCGGTCGTCTTCAAAATAGGTCTACCGCTCATTGCCTGTATGGAATCCGTACGACTAGGATAGGGCCTCACTAGCATTTCTTATCTACTTCCCTTCGTCAGTTGTCTACCAGCACGATAAAGCCACGTTGTACTCCCTGTTGCTAGAACTGGTAAACGAACTCCGCCGTAATCTACCAATTGTTGCTGGACAATTCAAATAACCGCTCGTGGATGTTCTAGGCTTGATTTTCTATGTGACTAGTTGGGGACGACTGCTCTTCACTTAACAGAACCACCTGTTTTTACCTAACACTTTCTTGCAGAATCGCTGAAGCTATTCAGATGAATGTGATGCGATCACTGGAACAAGACTTTTATTAGCCCGACATTTTGGATTTTCGCTCGAATTCCGCGGGAAATGCGGGAGTTGCTAATTTTGGTTGGTGTGTGGTTGCATGACAGCTGCATCCTATAAATACTGCACAGCTTGTGCGTTTATCACCCCGCATCTGCAACCGCCTCCGGTGATGGAATGACGACCCGACACAGCAGATAATAAATTCAGAAATGCGGTCTGACTTTGGAGCCCGGGCCACAGGAGGAAACATCGCCGACTGGTCATCATTGAAGTCCGCATTTCTGGAGGCAGTTGGTTGGCGGAATTATCTGTTTCCTCCAACAAAGCCCTGATGACTGGTTCATCACAGGAACTCCACAGTTTTTTTCCTAGACAGCTCGAACTAGATCCCTTAGTAGAATTTTTTTCATTAACTCTGTAAAATGGGAGCAGTCAGATAAAGAAGACTGCGAAGAGTATTAAGCCACGGTGGTGACCTCCATAGAACCTGCCACTAAGGTCGGTGAGGCTTTAAAAGTCTATAAACCTATCCGCCGAGTACGTGGTAGATCGCTTGTGCTGAGAGACTATTTGCAATATGAATGGTGACTTTTTTCGGATAAATCGCCCAACTTTGAGTGCTGGTGTTCTCTCAGTCCTCATTTCCACTTGCCATTCCAGTCCTCCTTGTCTTTGTCGGTAATATCATTCTGCCTATATCACTAGCTGCTCTGTGGCTGCTGGCGGGGCTCTAGAGTTAACCCCAAGGCACAGCGCGACGAGTGAGTCCTGTATCCGATCAGTGAGCGACCAACTACCATTGTTAAAATTCCCGATCGATACCGGCAAGACAACGAGCTCGTGATGCAGTAGGTAGAGCGTTGGACTTCTAATCAGCGGGTTGCGGGTTCGTGTCTCCGGTGGTGCACCACCCGGGGTTGGGTATGGCTGGTGATGACGGCTAATAAACCAGAAATGGTCATTCCAGTCTCCCTGGTCTTCGTCACTAAGGTTCATCTGCCTATAATACTAGCGGCTGTGCGGCTGCTGGCGGGGCTCGAGAGTGAGTCCAGTAACTGACCGGTGGGCGTGTATCCACGGGTATGGTTATTGAACTTTAGGTATTCGATTTTCGTCTATAGGGAAAGGAGCTGAGCAAGCTCTCCAGATCTGCTACCACTGACCGCCGCGCGTGGATAAGTACTCTCCATACAATTATTGCTGCCAGTTAGATCAGTCATGTTCACGAATTTAAAAAGTAATGTATAAGCTAGTTATGCACCACTTAACGCCTTGAACTTTCCCCCTGTTCTATGTCATGAGTGGCCTCGCTTACGAAGCCTCTACTCTGTACGGTCGTCTGTCAAACGCACTAGAGCAGACCAACGTTGGCACATGCCCAACTATCTCCATCTCCCCACCCCCCATCCTATCACCTGCGAAGGGTGCTGTTTTGCCGCTGTAAATTGATTGTCCAAACTTTGACACCTTGAAGGACAGTGGGACAGTACATAAATTCGAATTGACTCGTTCTTTACTGTTCTTGCCGTTTTCCTCTATGCCATGTTCTGTCCCAAAAAGGCAATTCACTTTGTAGGTGTAGGTATTTTAACTAAACGGGTGACCGTGCCTATGCACGACAGTTTGACAGTCACAAGAGACTAGCTCTGGCACTGCACCCGGTTGCTGTAGGCGTGACTTGCGCTCGCGCTGCATCTACCTCGTCTCCTCTTCGCACACTCACCGTGTTCCTATGGCGAGACAAAGTCAAAGTGACCGGAGGTGAACGTAACGGCGGACAAAGTTAAACAACCCGTCGGCGCGTGATCCAGCAATCGCATCTCACAGATGAGAATACCATTAAGCGGAAGTCATTGTAACTTGACGCTCAATCCTAAGTACAACCGAGTTATCCTTTCAGTTGACAACACTTCAAACCACGGCTGTTGGCTCGTAAGGTTTAATATAGTAGGAAATATGCTGAGTTTCCGTGGGGATGGATTCCTCCTTAGTGTTGGCTTCTCTCTTCATCTGCTGTCCGAGCTTGTCCACCGAATGGTGGTTATGTTGATTGCCTCCCGCACCAGACAACTGACTGACTCGGACAGTGGCCTGATACTGGTAGTAAGAAAGAGAGTGGCGTCAACGGCTCAACGCTTTTCTCACTATCAGCAATATGACGCGCTTGAAGCGATCATGGTTCGCTAAAAACCGTGGCTTGGAAGGCTGCCAGCTGATGGGATAACTCGGTCCCCTAGACTGAGAGTCGGATGGCAATGGCTCCTTCCTAATGTCGCCTTTATGGCTCACCCACCCAGCTGGTATCCGAACCGCCCCTCTCTTGTTGGTGGATCACAGTGCGTGGGCCTGCGCCCTCTCCCGCCTCCGGTCTTATTGACTCTGTCTTCACACCGAACCCAGGTGGGGGGAATGGAATATCAAGTTAGGTAGACGCAGCGAAAGTCACCGTCCTTGCATCATCATGCTGTGGAGTACACAGTGGAAATCATCAACCTCGACGGTCGAATTGATATGTTGATCGCAGTGGCTGATATGGTGTAAAAGCCTCCGTCCAATGTATCACACGTGCTGGTTGTCAACTTCATATGATCCAGCTTCACAAGAAAGCGCAGGTCTTTCAAAAGGGGCGTATGCAATTTCTCATTGAATTGCGTTCGCACAGCTGTTTCGTGATCCAGTTGTCATGCTTTGCTGATAGTTGATATGCCTGTGTTCTGAAGGTAGACCGGGCCTGAAAGTCTTCACTCGTGCTTATGGTCAAATATATCTCTCTGGTGTCTGAATGTCCTTGAAACAGCGTGGGCGAGTAGGGCGCGGGTGACGGGTTTATTTCAGGTCTCCAGACACTGGTCCACTCACCTGTCCGCTTCTATTAGCAAATTGGTCTCCCTCTCGTACTGCGTTGGGCTGTCAACTGACCGACCAGGTCAATGCGTGATTCGAATGTGCGGACAAGTCGGCGTGTGTGTAGACGCACTCAGCCACGCAAGTAATTGCTATCAACGGTTACAGATTTTATTACCTGAATAGTAGGCTTCACTCGCAACATTCATCCGTCTCCCCTTTATGTACTTTCTCACTTCCACTCTCTCCTTACCCATTAGTTCGCGGACATGGACGAGGAGTTTCAACGCCTGACCACGCAGGCGCTAGTGGGTGCAGGCACTCGTATCCTCTCCCTGTTGCCCGACAGCTGGCGTCAGCGCGTCTCCTTCCAGCTGTTGCCGATGGAGCACACGACCTCCGATTACTTGCCTCGTCTTAAGTCCATGGCCCTGTCGGTGTACTCCTTTATAGACCGCTTCATTGAGCCCAGCCTAATAAACGCCAACCGGACGCTCACCGGTATGGGGCCGGCTGCCGAGAAGGAATTTATATCTGCGACTGGGGAGGTCAGGTCTTCTAACTGTCTCCTGTTTCCTTGCATGCCTAAAGAAGGTGTTCCCGAGGAATTTTTCACTGTCATCTCTTTCTGCCCACTCCCTAAACCTTTGGTTTTCCGTATGAGCTTTGTAGTTTGATCTACCGCTCTTCAGTCGTAGGCATGTCGTCTGAGTGACGAATACTGTGCTTGAAACTGTTTGAGGCTCCACGGTGAGACTGTGCATGACTTCGGTTGGTGTCTTTATACTACGTTTTTGGTAGGGAAGGCTTATGTGCCCCTGCTCTCCCTCCCCCAACAGAACATCGAAACAGAAACCGCCCGTAACAGGTGACATTGCGCCCAACTCCACAGAAATTAGCTTTTGGAACACGGGAATAGGTAACTTATGTGGACTTATGCGCAGCACTCCCTGAACTGTGGGGGGAAGAGTGTTCGTAGTCCCGTGTCCTGTGGGGGGTGAGGGTGGAAAGCTATATAAGTGGTTCCGACCGATATTTTGCATATGAAGCCCCCTAACTAAACGGTTAGAGGCAGATGACGTGCATACCGAAACTCATGGGAAACCGGAATGAAATCATCAACTGTGTTTTAATTTAGAACATTTTGCTTATGGGTCGTTTCAGTGCTCTTAAGTATGAAACATAATTTCACATTTTTTATGTATAATTACGCGCCACTTTTCGGTTAGTAATCTCTTCCACCGTCAGTGTTAATTAGACTTGCAGAATAACGGTTTGATTAGTGTGTATTCCTCCGCTAATTTCCACTGTCTTTAAATCTACTCACATGGCTCAGTACTTAGAGCGTTGGACTTCGGGTCAACCGGTCGCGGGCTCGATCCTTGGGTGGTGCCCTACGTATGGTTAGGTATGACTGGTTGCCGACGACTAATAAACCAGAAATGGCCATTCCAGTCTCGTCTTTACCACCAATATTAATCTGCCTATTCTACTACTAGCCGCTGTGCGGCTGCTGGTGGGGCTCGGGAGTGACCCTCAAGGCAGAACAGGACGGGTGAGTTTCGTTAGCGATCGTTGAGCGCTCATCAGCGAATCCAGTCATATCTCCCGGGATGGTTGCACAAAGATCCATTTTATTGGGCAGAAAATTACGACTGCATTTTTTATACTTGAAAGGGGGAGTATTTCGTTCATGAGAAAGTCTGCAGTTGCAAGTAATTTCAATACGCCGCACTTTTTACTGCCGCCCTGCAAGACTTCTTCGTTAGGAAGATTAAGGGACACGCATTTACATTATAAATATGCACAGCATGCAATCTAGACACTTTCATAACCAATGGATACTCTGCTTCTACATCAAAATCTATATTAATCAATTATTTTATATCCAAAATATTCCCTCTAAGTAGAAAAAAATCAGGAGACGGCGATTTCTTACAAAATTAATATAATAAATTAAAGTTTTATGTACTTTAAATCCAAATCGGTGCCCTTGAGGCAGTGGGAAGTCCGGCGCTCTATTACCCAACTGCGACCTCGCGCCGTCATCCCAGATCGGTGAAATTTACTTCACGATTGAATTTGTGGAGGTATTCGTGGTCACCTATGGCCGGATGTTTCTAGCTCTTAGTGGCCTGCTTGCAGGTCCAGCATTCAGTATTCCTTGGACTCGGGATGGATGTAGATCAACGGCAATGTGATGCGGCCGAATGGGTCAGACTTTGCAGGAGGTTCAAGCAAATGCTTTCGGTAGCAGACGTCAGAGGTAGACTGACGCATGCAGATCTATCTTCGATATCGTTTGCTTGCTTTGCGCGATGCCCCACCACGGGACGAAGGGGCTCCCTGATCCTGAGCCTCGAATCACATCTGTGTGCACCCATTCCTGTCTGATGGCCTGTCTTTTCAATCGGGATCAACTGAAGCAGGCAGCGCCTGATCCATAGCGTCATGTATCAAGACCGCAGAACATATTCACTTGAGAGTGCCGCTAGCTTTTGTTGAACTTATTTGTCTGGCAACGCAGAGGCCTCTTCATTCACACCGTGCTTTTTTTTCTTTTGACAGCACCTGCACGCTCGTCGTGTCTACTCCCCAGCCTACACTCTGGCCCAGCGTCCGGATCTGTGGGGACAGTGGTGTCTGCACCCCTCGGAGCCCCTGGAGAAACTCTTCTGTGTTGTTCGTTTCCTACTGCCTGTCGGAGGATCAGCAGTGGCTGCTGGCAGCCTGTACTGACGAGCAGGGCAGTATGCTGGAGCACACCTTCATCAACATCAAAATGCCAGAATTCATGCGCTGCGCTGTGCCACCGCCACCCACTCCAGCCACGCCTGCAGCCCCAGAGGCCGCCAGCTCCACTCACCTCTCCTCCCGCAGACTTGGTTTGGCCTGTCTCTGGGACTTCATCATCAGCATCCTCGCGACTACATCTAATCCCTGGCGGCTGGTTATTGGGCGTCTCGGTCGACTCGGTCACGGTGAACTAAAGGGTAAGACCAAATTTTATGTCGGGGTTACCCTTCTTCGTTATCTCTAGGTTGGAAGAATTCCAGCAGTAGATGTGCTGTCTAATTAACTTTTTAAGAAAATTCTGAAACGTCTTTTCGATTAGAAAACGTTTTTTGAGTAGGGTTTTTATGTAAGTTATCGTACATCAATATATATATATATATATATATATATATATATATATATATATATATATATATATATATATATATATATATGATATTACCGAGCTAAGAGAAGGGAGACTGGAATGGCCATTTCTGGCTTATTAGCCGTCATCAGCCGGTAATACCCAACCCCAGGCGCTGGGGTGCCCGAGGCTCGAACTCGCGACCTGTGGGCAGAAGTCCAACGCTCTACCCACTGCGCCACGAGCTCCTTGTCTTGCCGGTTTCGATCGGGAATATTAACAATGGTAGTTGGGCGCTCACCGATTGGTTACAGGACTCACTGGTTCTGTTGTGCCTTGGTAGAGCGTTGGACTTCTGCCCACCAGGTCGCGAGTTCGAGCCTCTGGCGCCGCATCGCCTGGGGTTAGGTTTTGCAGGCAGATGACGGCTAATAAACCAGAAATGGCCATTCCAGTCTCCCTTTTTTTATCGGTAATATCATTCTGCCTATACCACTAGCCGCTCTGCAGTTGCTGGCGGGGCTCTAGAGTGAGCCCCAAGGCACAATGGGACCAGTGAGTCCTGTAACCGGTCGGTGAGTGCCCAACTAGCATTATATATATATATATATATATATATATATATATATATATATATATATATATATGTATATATATATATATATATATATGATAGTGTGGCTCACCGATCTGCTTAAGGAACAGTTATGTTCCGTTGTGCCCTGGAACTCAGACTAGAGTACTCACAGGCAGTCGCACACTGGTTCTCCAGGTCGTCGTCAGACTTGTATTAAATGTGTAAAAACAGTTAAAATGCATAGCTTGTCGAAAAAAATCGATATTGCTGAATCAGTCCTGCAAATAGCTGTCATTGTGGGTGGACATCTCATCCAGATTGGCTGTTGCCTTTTTCAATTTCTTCGAGATTTGAGATTGTTGTATACGGCACCCAATTCCATGTGCTGATTAATGCACGGGTCATCAGAGCTGAATCCAACAATGCGAGCTATGTCCCATGCATTTTGTGCCCAGTTTCTAGTGTAGGCATGGCAACTTGAAGCAAGTGGTCTCGTCTCTTTACAACCAACTATTGTTCGTGTAGGCGTGTAGAGGCCGATTTTCCTGTTTGGCCACAATACATCGCATTGCAATCGCCACATGGGATCTTGTAAACGAGTTCTTTTTTATCTATATACTGATAACGTTAGGATGCCGACTCTTAAAATAGCTTCTTTCTCGCCGCCTTTCAAAACCACAGTCTGTAAAAATGACTACTTAAGTACTTTGCCCTGTTCGCATTAATTGCACGCGCCCTTATAAAGTCAAATGTAGTTTATAGAAACCATGCACAAATATTCTTCCTTTTACTTATTTGGTGATCAATTACGTCTTCTTCAAATTTTCTGCTTGAGAAAAGGGCGTCTAAGAACCTAAGGTTCTTAAAATCAATTTCCGAATAATTTGGATGGCGGCATGTTGCTACACTTGTTTTCAGGGTTTCCAAGCTACAATATATATATATTTTTCGCCATTATTAAAATGTCATATAGGGCCCATAAAACTTTAAGGTTGGTGTGGACCATGCTGTATACTTTACAAGCAGCATTAGTAAATGGACAGCTACAGAGTTTTATGTATGGACATTTCACGGACCTAAACAATCTCATAATTGGAAAGTTTTTAAAACTAAAACATACCGTTTCTTCACGTGTAAAATTTAAAGAGGACGTTGTTTGCTATAAACCAAGTACCCAGAATAATATATTATGCATCTTTTGACTTAAAAGCACCTCGATAATGACCAAATGTCAGCCAGTTATCTAATCGGTCTCCTCGTTCGCGAACCCTCAGTATCTTAGTGGGTTGTCTTGTAATGGTTTCATATCTAGTCTAAATGCTGCAAAATGTTGTATGTTATCTTTTTGTGTTACTTACTGTACTTATTTTGGCTGTGAGCGCTCCAGCTCTAACTAACGCCGATCAGCAGATTTATAAAGTTCAGGCATATAACCGGAAGTTTAAGAGTCACTCCCGTCTTTTAACTATGTTAATTCGGATTTTGAGCTGATCAGTTTTTTTCTGCCTGTATTGAAGCAACTCCGTAGGATCCAGGGCGGCAAAGTCGCAAAAATTTATATTGCATGAGATGATTCCGTCTACTCTGGCTCAAATTTTTCTCTGCTCAATGTATCCCAATAGGTTTGGGGTGCATTTGCTGAATTCCTTTTTGTTTATTTGGCCTTCTCAGTTACAGCGGAAAGTGCATTTTTATCTTTAGTGTAATTTCACCTATTAGGGGACGTGGGGTACCTCGGACAGTGCCTCTTTATTGACACATACGATCAGCTCTCATGTCATGTTTAGGCAGACTGCTATCTGGGAAGTAGCAGTCCTACGCCCATTCTTGTTTAAGAGAGAAAGAGAGAGAGAGAGGAGGAACGCTTTATTTTGAAAGTTTAATTCCAAAATTTTCAGCAAAAAAGTTTTCAATTCACCGTGAATAAGATTTGACCCACAAACTACCAAACACCGGAAGATCACAAACGAATGGTCGAAGACTGCAATTATCGACATCATGAAGAATCGTCCTTTAATGACTCGTAGACTGTTTGTCGAATTGGACGGTGCCAACGTGCGCTGGTCACCTCATTGTTCTAGTTCGAATAAACAAATAATCGCTGCATAGTAGTCGAAATAGGCCAACAGATTTACATATAAGAAGATTGACATGCAAATGGAGACCCAAAAATGGCGGCTCAATTTCAAGAGCCCGCTTGTATATATTTTTGTGTTGGTTAATTTTTCGCTTGAACTGCATAAGGCGTTACGGCTTCCCCTTCTCTGTTAGGTTGGAGCGGACTGCTGAGCTCAAAGAATCTGCAGGATGTGAATCAGTCACTCCGAGCTAACTGTGCCCTCTGTGCCACTGCTACCAGTGTGTCCACGACTTCTGCGCGCCACATGTACAACGGTAAGACCACGACCACAATAAGCCTTGTCGCCGGCGGTGGAGTGAACAGCTGTGTCCACGAGATCCCCAGTGTGCTCAGCGCTTGTCTGGTCTCCATTGAGCCTCAAAGCACCTTCCGTCTCTTCCCATTTTCGGACCTTCACATGGGCGAGTCCTGGCTGAGTTCCGGTGGGGTCGGCGGTGCCAGTGGCTTCGGCGCCCCCGGTGGCAGTAGCAGCGGTGCTGGTGGCGGTGGCGTCGGAGGCGGAGGTGGCGGGAACGCGGGCGCTGCTTACGGTGCCGTTGGCATGTGCCCCTTCAACTCGGGTTTTGTCTCCGCCTCCGGCTATGCTCCAAGCACTACCCACATTCTGGTCTTTCCAACTAGCCCGTCCGCTCGAGCCCAGTCGGTAAGACGAGAGCCTCCTTTTGTCCCATCCCCTTTTTACCTCTGTCTTTTTGAGCCCCAACAACCTGTGTGATGTTGGCACATTATGCCTCTTCTCTGTGCTGCTGCTAGTGGTGGTGACGACGGTTGTTTATCATCCAATTATTGATCGCATTTACAGCATCATCTCCAAGCCAATTTGCATTATAGGGTGGAAGGCACTAAAAGTGGGGTTTTTCTGTGTACAGAACCCTGTATTGCTGCCTCTGTCAGCCTTAGCCACTGGTGATGCCAAGAGTGTTAGCTGACTGTGCAAGGTCATGCCCGGGAAAGTAGAGACGGTGGTGTCACCTCCTCTTATAGCTTTGTGGGAGCAAGTTCGAGTGCTGTTCGTTGCATTAATCGCGGGTTGTGCCATGTTCATTTAGGGCATGAACGGTTCTGACCGTCTGAATGCGCGTGCATGTGTGCGTGTCGTGGTTGGACAGGTTGTGGTCAGGTCACTGCGTCTGGAATCGGTCAGAGTCGGTCAGAATCGCCGCTGACCCTTTGAAAAAGACGGTAGGCATCGTGAGGGTTTTTCAGCGACTGGTGGTTTAGGTGGTGGTGGTGGTGGTGAAGATGACGCGATGCAAGGAGCTCTAATCAAGCTTTTATTTCCCTTTAGGAACACGATGTCTTCAGCAGACTCACGGACCTGAACCTGACTGATGAACTGCTTGACTACTCCAACGGTATTTACCCCGGCCTTGATGATCAAGCAATGAACCAGAGCATTCTTGATTTCCCTGATCCAGGCGAACGCAATTCAAGTGTCGTTCAGCTTCGTGCCGACTCCGCTACAATAGCAGAACCAGACATCACTGGCCTTTCCTATGATGCGGCCTGTCGTGTTCTCGCCAAGCACTACCTTTCTCATGCCCTTCTGCCGTTTGGGGTTCCCGACCCACAGGTTCGTTACCTCTCCCATTTTTACTGCTCAGTGGGCCAGTCATCGTGTTTTTCAGCATCTGCATTTCTTATTCGTACTTCATGAAAGCACCTGCTCCTCTCATAATTAATTCAATTTAATCTGTTTTTGAACCTGCATTCATACAGGCTTGGGAACTTTAACCTGATGTGTAGAAAATTTGTGTTTTAACCTCTAAATGTTTTATTCAATTGACGATACTTGATTAATAGTTATACGACTGCAAAGTAGCCAGACTTTTTACAAAGTCTGGGACGTATGCCGTACCGTATGTTCACTTGCCCAGTAATTGGCATCCTACAGCTTCTAAACAAGCCCCCGCGCCTTGTGATAGGTCCGAGTCCGTCAAATCTATACATACATACACACGCGAGAGTTCGACCATCGTGGTCCGACGATTTCCACCGTATGCTCCACGGAAGGGTGGTGCAGGGACGGTTAATTGCGCGTGGTTTAGTTTAAAGTGATAGTAGACTTTCGCTGCATCTACCGCACTCTTTCCGCCTCCCACATCTGAGCATGGTGTCATGACAGAGTCAAGAAGACCGGAGTTGGAAGAGGGCGCAGGTGGCTGGCGCAGCCGGTGCCGCCCCTGGATGGACCACCACACCTGGCTCGGATCCCACGGAGTGGGAGTGCCATAAAGGCGACATTAAGAGGAGCCATTGCAGCCTGACCCTCAGTCCGCCAGTCAACCACTACACACATTGGGCTGACCACGTGGTCTGAGTGTTCCCGTTAGTTGGCAACCTTCCAAGCCACGGCTATTAGCGCACCGTGATAGTTTCAAGCGCATCAGATTGTTTATAGTGAGGAAAATGCGCTGAGCTGTTGACCTCACTTTCTCCCCCACCCCCACAATCAGACCACCGTCCGAGCCGGTCAGTTGTCTTATGTGGGATTGGGCGCATTGGCTGGCAGGTCGGCGTACCCGTCTTCGCGCGCCACAGCACGACCTGGCCCCCATAACGTACACACCAGGTTTTACTAAATTAGGGGATAGGGAGGAGCCATCACTGTCTGACTCCCAGTCCACTGTTCAGCCACTCAACACACACAGCACATACACTGGGCCGACGGCGTGGTCTGGTGTAAGCGTCAGATTGCCAGCCTTCCAAGCCACGGTTTCTATGAAACTGTGATATTCATGGGGACATGATGATGATGAGTGTGTTGTCTATGTATTGGTGTAGGAAGTGTGCGCTGATATGGCTAAGCCTCCGGTGGTTTACCGCAGGTTGCCGTTGAGGCGCATGTGTCGTAATAGGCCCATGCGGTGTGTAAATGTGCGGGAGCACTGAGGGCAGTGGAGGCGGGTGCGTCGACTGTATGTCGGAGCCCCAGGTACTGGTTCACCATCCTCCGTGCGATGGATTCGCAGGTGACCGACCAGGCCGATGCGTGAGTTGAAGTTGAGGGCGCAATGTGGGCAGGAGAAATCGGGAGAGGCTGGGGGGATGTCATTCATGGTAGTGGGGGTGGCAGTGGCGGTAAGAATGGCAAGAGCGGAGGGTGTGCATGGTGTATCAGTGTTGTGGGCCTTGCGGTGAATTCCGCTGTCATGGATGCGCATGTGACCGAATAAGCCCATGCGATGAGTGAATGCGCGACGACGGTGAGGGTAGTGGAGGCGGCGATCTCTGCTGTGTGTTGGTGCTCCAGGCAATGGTTCACCGGTCTCTGCACGATGGATTCGCAAGTGACCGCCCAGGCCGATGCGTGAGGTGAAGGTGCGGCCGCATTGAGGACAGCTTAGGAGAGAGTCCCCATCGCTGATGGTGGTGGTGGTGGTAGTGAAGGCGGTGGTGGTTGCGGTCAAGGGGGTAACAGGCGATGAGTAGATGCATGTGGTCTCTATGATGGTGGGAGTAATGGAATTGATGCTGATGGTTGGGTTGGCGGCATTATAGGTGGAGGTAACAGTTGATGATTATTGGGATGTGGTCTCTAAAATGTTGGGAGTAATGGAATTGATGCCAGGAGTGATGGTGGGGGGTTCGAAGGAGGGTTGGCAGAATTTGACGTAGAAGTTGGAATTGTCGGATCGTTTATGCATTGCGTCCGAAGATGTCCAACCAGGTCGATTCGCGCGCGGAAGGTGCGTTGACAGCACGGGCTTGTTGGAAGGGCATGGGCATTGGCTGTGTTTGTGACTTGCGAGCCGCCCGCTCGGCCTTAGCAGCGGCGATCCGGTTGGCCTCATAGATTGCTGCACCAGTCTTCACGGACCTTCTCCGTGCCGTTATCTCCTGGGCGAGGTCCTCCCAGGTCGCCGGGTTGATTTGCAGTTGCTTCAGAGATTTCTTTAAAGTGTCCTTGTAGCGTCGTTTTTAACCTCCCTGTCGGCGAGCACTCGCAGCGACATCTCCGTAGAAAAGTCGTTTTGGTAGTCGCTCCTCGTCCATTCTCACCAGGTGGCCGCTCCATCGCAGTTGCACTTGCCTTAGCATGGCGTGGATGCTGAGGATTCCGGTCCGCTCCAAGACTTCCGTGTCCGGGATCCTGTCTTGCCATCTCAGCTTCATTATTCTGCGGAGGCAGATGAGATGAAAGTGATTCAGTTTCCTGGCTTGTTTCTAGTAGACAGTCCAGGTCTCCACTCCGTAAAGGAGTGTCGTCAAGACGACGGCCTTGTACATCTTTAGTTTGGTGTTCAGGTGAATACCGTTGCGATTCCACATGGAGGCCTGCAGTTGGCCGATGGTCTGACTGGCTTTGGAGACCCGTTGAGCAACCTCATCATCGATTCTCGTGTTGCGTGACAGCGTGCTTCCTATATAAGCGAAGGTTTCCACATTCTTGATTTGAGCACCGCGTACATTGATTGGGGGAGCATTGTATTCCGCGCTTTGTGGCGGTTGGTGCATTATAACCGTTTTGGCTGTACTGATTGTTAATCCCAAATTGGCGCAGCGTGCGGCGAAGAGGTCCATGCTCCTTTGCATGTCCTCCTCCGTCACGATGTTAAGGGCGCAGTCGTCCGCGAAGAGCAAGTCATGGACTGTAGTCGTAAACACGCGCGTTGGAGCCTGCATACGCCGACTGTTAAGAAGGTGCCCGTCAGTTCTGTAGGCGATGCGGATACCAGGCTGCTCATCACGGTTGGTGTCTATCAGCATAGCCGAGAACATGAGACTGAAGAGGGTGGGGGCCAGTACGCAGCCCTGCTTCACTCCGTTGGTCACTGCGAATGCTTCGGATACCGTCCCGTTGTCAGTGACGCGCGCCGTCATCCCGTCATGAAGCTGACGCACCATGTGCGTGAACCGCTCAGGACAACCAAATTTCTGCATGACTTTCCACAGTCCGTCGCGATTCACCATGCCAAAGGCTATCGTCAGATCCACGAAGGTAGTGCAGAGGTGAGTCCGCATCTCCTGACATTGCTCTTGTAGCTGGCGGGCAGTAAAGATCATGTTGGTTGTTCCGCGGTGTTGGCAGAAGTTACATTGGCTTTCCGGGAGCAGTCCCTGCTCTAGGTGACCGTTCAGATGATTGAGAAGGATACGGGCGAAGATCTTCCCGGCGCTTTTGAGCAACGAGATGCCTCTGTGATTATCACAGAGTTGCCGGTTCCCCTTTCATTTTTAGAGATGGACGATGGTCGCGTCTTTGAAATCCTGAGGAACTTGTCCTTGGCGCCACATCTCCTGGAAGATTGTGAGTTCTACCATCAGCCGGGCCCACCTTGCTTGTAGACTTCCGGTGGGATCACGTCGGATCCCGGTGCTTTACCGCTGGAAATCTGCTGCACGGCCCGGATGGTTTCTGGTAGGGAAAGCGGTAGATCCAGGTCATTGTTTGTGTCCACATAAGGGAGCCGGTCAATGGCAGCATCGGAGATGGCTGATGAGCAATTAAGGACACTTCTGAAGTGCGCGGCCCAGCGCTTCAAAATTTGTGATTTCTCTGTCAGCAGTGTTGTGCCGTCTGAGCTGAGCAGCGATGCGGTCCCCTTGATACACGGGCCGTAGATGGCATTGATGGCTTTGAAAAGTTTTGTCATTTCATTGCGGTCCGCATACCCCTGGATTTCCCGCATCGCCCGCAGCCGTTGCTGTACAAGGCGGCGGCATCTGAAGAAGGCTGCTTTGGTGGCGTCAGTCCGAAGGTCCATGTAGGCTTTTTGTAGTCCATTCTTCTCCGTGAGTAAGATGCTGATGTCGGTGTCAGTGTCGTCAAACCAGTCCTTGTGTTGACGGCGTGCGCGTCCGAGGGCGGCGGACTTGATGACATTTCGCAGTTGACACCATTTGTATCATTAAGATGGCGTTATTATCTGGAGCATGCAGTTCCTCCAGTTTCCGGTTTATCTGGTTGCTGGAATCAAAGCAGTGAGCAGGTAGATTTAACAAAAGAGTATTTAAATTACCCGGCGGTCGCTTAGCTTGGGGCCTTCGTCGGGGTTGCAGTCGGAGCCTCATTTTGGAGATGGCGAGGCGGTGATCCGTCCAATCATCGGCATCGCGAATCGCCTTGGTTACCAGCACGTCCTGTTGATCTCGCCTCCGGACGAGAACATAGTCCAGCAACTGCCTGCGCCGCACTGAGGGTGCATCCACGTGGCCTTGTCCCGCTTCGGAAGGTGGAAGAAGGTGTTGGTCAGCAGGAGACGGTGTTCCGCACACCTTCGCAGAAGAAGGAGGCCGTTATCCTTACAGCTACCGAGACCGTGGGCATCCAGCACTCCCTGCCAGACAGTGTGGTCCGTCCCGACGCGGGACGTTGAAGTCACCAAGCACAATAAACTTCTCCGCCTTCGGCACAGTCGCCAGCAGGCCGTGCCGGTCCTCGTAGAATTTGTCCTTCGCCGTATCAGAGCTCGTCATTGGGGGAGTGTAGGCGCTGATGATGGTGGCGAACTTGTCTCCCCGAAGAGGCAGGTGGAGGCTCATCAGGCGATCATTTATGCCCTGCGGCAGACAGGGCAGGCGTCCTACGATGTCGTTCCAGATGGCAAAGGCAACACCAGCGTCGCGTCGCTCTGCCTTTGGCCGTCCGCTCCAGAAGTTGTATTTGGCACCCGCCTCCTCCAGCTGACCCTGCTTAGAGAATCGGATCTCGCTTAGAGCAGTACTGTCCACCTTGTAGCGCGCCAGTTCCCGAGCGACTAGCGCCGTCCTCCGTTCTGGCCGGTTGCTCCTCGGATTGTCTAAAAAGCAACAAACATTCCAGGCTGCTAGTGTGAGCGGACTTACCCGAGCAACCCCATAGGGTATGACGAGGGGAATGGGGACGGGGGGTAATGTTGTTTGTTTGAGTTTTACGACCGCGTTTTTTGCGATCTATGAGCCACGGCCAGCTGAAGAAGACGTGATAACCAGCATTTTTTAGGGCACCTTTTCAAGCCCCTTCCTCCGGAGGAGGCAAGCAGTGCTGTCCCTAAATAGGGCTGCTTGGACATCCCAGAGGGCTGCCGAACTCCACTATGGGTCACGGCTTTGTTTTAGTGGGAGAGCGACCCCAGTTAGCCAGGGCCGCCTACGGGGTCGCTGTCGCCCCCACCGTAGGACTTTTTGAGAGGGGGAGTTGGGAAGTTCGGGAGTTAGACATACCGGGTGTGGAGGCACACACAGCACCGGAGACGCTCACCTGGTTTAGCCCGTCGGTCGTGACGGTTGCCCGGGGTGTGGCTGCTGGGAAGAACCCAACTTCGACGAGCTACAGGAGAGAGTTGGGTACCAGTTAGAGGCGGCAACAAGAGCATTCGCACCTGTACGAGATAAATGGAACGACCAAATGCTATCTGTGTGGTGCTACTCCCAATTAGTACTCTACACCCCAGACACCCACACACATGACACGACATAACTGTTTGACCGTCGTAATCCGTCGATGTCCTCCGTATGCTCCACGGATGTGTGGTGCAGGGACGGTGACTTCCGCGTGATTCAGTTTAAAGTTATAGTTGACTTGCGCTGCATCTACCGCACTCTCTCCTCCCCCACCTGAGCCCGGTGTCATGACAGAGTCAATAAAACCGGAGATGGCGCAGGTGGCTGGCGCGGCCGGAGCCGCCCTTGGGTGTGCCACCACACCCCCATGTTCGGCATTTGTCGATTGTTCCTCCGTGTCGTCGGAAGCCACGTTGGTTTTCCGGGAGCAGACCTTGCTCCATGTGAGCGTTCAGGCGATTAAGGAGAACGTGGGCGAAGATCTTTCCGGCGATGTTCAACAGCGAGTTTTTTTCGGTGTTTGTCGCAGAGTTGGTGGTTCTCTTTCTTCTTGGAGAGGTGGACAATGGTTGCTTCTTTGAAATCCTGAGGGACTTGCCCTTGGTGCCACATCTCCTGGAAGAGCACTGTGAGTCGGCTAATCAGTTGGTTCTGTCATGCTTGTAAATCTCAGCAGGGATCGCGTCCGAGCCAGGTGCTTTCCCGCTGGAGAGTTGCTTCACGGCTCTGATGGTTTCATTGAGAGAGGGCGGGAGATCAAGTTCGGTGTTTATTTCCTCTTCAGGCAGGCGATCGATGGCGGCGTTGGAGACGGTGCAGGGCTGGTTGAGAACGCTTTGTAAATTTTCTGCCCATCGCGTCATGGTTTGCGTCTTCTTAGTGAGTAGCGTCCTGCCATCGGCACTGAAAAGAGGGGCGATGCCATTGACGGAGGTCCGCTTGCCGTAGGAACAAATAAGAGTGATTAAAGTCTTTCTGTCGGACTATGAGGATGCACGAAATAGGGTAAATGATTGCTGTCTTGCATAGTTGTTGGATAAATTTTTGTGTCCACAAGCAACCCATCAGCTTGCAGACAAGGTGTTTTGCCAACATTTTAGAGCAGCTTTTCGAATCATCACCCTCGCGAATTTGGCAATCACGGTTTTCTTCAATAAGGCTACTTGGTCATCCGAGACGGTTGCCGAACTCCATTCAACTTTTTTACCGTGGAAAGACGGCACAAAATACTGTTGGTTGCCTATGAGCCTGCGTGCCACCCTCTGTGCGTGAATTTTGTTTGAAAATGAGAAATGCGAGCATTACCGGTTTTGGAGACGCCAGTATCTGGTTAAGCAAGCTGGTAGTGGACGGTGACTGAGGTTTGGCCTTCGTACTGAGTGTGGCTTCGTGGAAAGACTGTGTAGTGCTCAGTGTAAGCTAGATATAAGTATTCTTCAGGTTCGCCGCTGCGAGTAATTGCTAAGACCGTGGTCTGGTTTTTTTGTGACGGGCCGAGATGGTGTCACCATGCATGGCAGTCTGCGGCAGTGAACCCTCGCCGGGATGTTGTTGTGGAAAAGGACCATCCCACCGCATCAACGTCGTGGGGGTGAGACTGTAGTTGCAACGTGTTTGTCCGCCTACGCAGCGCTGCAGGTGCATAGTTGAAGTACCAGAGCGCCGGTGTATAGCTGCCCGATTTGCGACCCAACGCAGGGAACAAAGGATATGTCAGCGTGTAATACGCAACCGTATTACATGCCAACGTAACCCTACTTCTTGTGCTTGTTTGGTTTGGCGTTCGTTGCAGGGTTATTAGGGTCAGGCACTATATTTTATTGGCGATAGGAGAACCGAAGTATCGGTCAAATGGCAACTTTCCAAGCGGCGACTATTAGGGCACCGCGGTAGTTTCAAAACGCATCCGTTTTATTTTACTTATGTGAAATCGCGTAGAGTGGGCCTCAAGGGTCCGAATAAAACTGGTTCAGGTCAATCAGCAGTGATATCGCGCATATTGGTCGACGTGAGGTAAAGCCGCTGGCTCTCGCAATCCGCATACTTCTCAGGGCAAAAAAAACTACTGTGCGACCCTAGTAACCTGGCAGCGAACGCTAACCCTAACGAAGAGGATGCCTAGGGTTAGGATTAGGTTGCCGCTCTCCTTTTCTTCATTTAGTTCCAACCATAAAAATTGTTACAACCGGTCCTATATTGCTCGCTGACCTATCCTTTGTTTCTTGAGTTGGGTCACATATTACGTTCTTGCCTTCGGAAAGCGTTGATTTCCCACGTTATATGGCATTTTACGGTGATTGCTATTGTCTGCTAGATTTTCTATTGACTCTGATGGTTTGTCGCCAATAAGTTCACAAAATGCTGTCATTGGGATTTCCGGAAGGCAAAATTTGATTTTGCCGCGTGCCCGTTATGACCGTGCGCCAGCAACCAAACGGATGTATCTCTCTGACCCATCTAGGAAGCCAACTTCGTTGTCGCTTAGAGGCGCGGTGAAGGAGCCCATCCTTCTTGTTGTCTGGCTTTACTTTTCTTCACCAGGCCTGACGCGGACGATGAAGTCGCCTACGTGGAGTCAGTGTCCTTCTGGTGGTATTTTTTTAAAGGCTGGAGGAATTCCGTGCAAACATATTTGTTTTATCTCGTCCAATCGCGCCCTGCATAACTGCGTTTCCCGTCTTTAGTCATTGAAGTACAGCTGGTTGTTATGGCCATGTTTACTTTATTCGCTTTTTATGAAATCAAAATGACCGTCGTCTCTCGTATACCCGGGCAATATCTTGAATTTGAGAAATAACCTTTTTGCTTTCACTTATTATCGTGTATTTAAAATACAGTCTGCTCTCTATTATTAGTTCTTTTCGTATTTTCGGAAGCCGCCTTACTCCACTCTGAGGCACGTTTCCCGTTTAACAATAGCCCTGAACCCTTCTAGATTGAGGTAATGTTGCTATTGAAGAAAAAAACGTTTGTTAAAACATGTTTTGGGGGACGCTGTGCCGTTTTGTATCGCCGTCTTTTGCGGGTACCGGACAACGCGTCACTCAGCGATCCTACTGCTCTAGAAGAAAATAAACTTAATGAAACTCCTCTCGGTATGATTAACATCTTGCCTTGGGTTAAATATGTGATGTTTTTCGATGTCACTCAACGTTATTTGTTACGCTGGGAAACATTTCCCTGATCATCTCATGAAACAACCTTCCCTGTGCCTGGCTACTGGCGTTATTTAGATTATATCTGCATAGTTAAGTTTGTCGCAAATGCCTGTGTTGGTAACCTTTCCGACCCTCGCTGGGCTTACATTCGTTAATATGAGAGTTCGGTAGTAAATATTTAACCCGTTAGCGTCGTACCTTGGATTCAAAATGAAGGATGTTGTGACAGGCCACCGCAATAAGTTGAAATTGACGGTCTACTGCAGTCCTAGATCATTTTACCGCCAAAATTACCCCGGCCGGCAACCTTCTCATGCTCTACCTGCTCAGATGTCCCAACCACGCCCACGGGCTCTGCGAGCCAATAGACATTTCGTTTTTCTGTACTCATAATTGCAGCCTGTTACAGTTTACTTTGGATCCGTGTTGGGTTTGGGTGTTTGTCGTTACAGGTAGAGCACTTGTGTTGTAAACGGCCGTGCAGACAGCTCCTCACAAAGTTGGTCTTGTCAACCTAGCAATCAAGGATGCATGTTAGCCGACTGTGGACAATCAGTAAAGTCTAACAATCTGAATCATCGTCTTAACTAGCGGTATCTGTAGGCTGTGGTGTGACAATTCAAAGACGATGATCACACTTTAAATGCTAACCGCGGGGTTATTCACGTCTATTCGTGAGCTGCATCCATTATTTGACGACTTTCCATGACAGTGCTATTGACAGAAACCTTAACATCTGATTTACGCCCTACTCTGTGGTGCCGCGATCGAAATTTCGCATTGAAATTGCGGCTCAAAGAGAATTTGAGTAGCACTGCATTCGCACTGTACATCAAGAGTACTTCATGTAGATAGCAACCAGTTACTTGTCTATATGACTGTCTTCTGTGCGGCTGCTGGGGGAAGGCTCTAGATTGGGGCCCTCAGGGCACAATGCGACGAGTATCACCGTAACGCGCTCGATGAGCGCCTATCTACCAGAATTCATGCAGCCGGCCGCGAGAGAAAGAGCATTCGGTGAGTAATCAGGTTAGCGCTTTCAAGTCCTCTGGAGACGTATGTTTTCTGGTTCGGACCTTTTTCTATTTCCTGTATTCTGCAAAAAAGCCCGCTGACTCTTGTATGTCTACTTGCTTTTAACTTGTCATCATCAATGTGCTCGTATTTTGTCTCAAATGGTAACCATTATGAGCCGTTTATAGACTTCCTATCCTTCGCTTAACAGATTTTTACGAACCTATGCTCATTCGTTGTTTCTTGGGCCTTATCGCATCTTAAACTTTCCTCTGGGCTTGCATTTTATGTGCTGTTGTTGAAACCGTTTCGTTGCCCTGGTAACTTTTACATACCTCCCTGCAGTGGTTTTGCAAAATACAATGCTTTCATCGGGCAGATTTGATGGTGTTGAAATGAATGAAAAGAAGGCATCTCTGGGTCTCTTAGTAACTGACGTAGGATTATACAGTTACGCGTAGACCATTAAAGCAAACTATTCGGACAAATTGCCTCCCGAAACCCTCGTGACCATACAACTTAAGTAGTCTCAGCAAGTCGCTTTCACCTAAACTCTATCATTTTGAGGATTTTAACTATTTAGCACAGGTATCTTTATTGTTTTTAATTTGGTAATAGTTTTTCAGCTGTTGTGGTCAAGGCTCCTTTGAAAACAAGTTTTTTTTTCTACGTGAGAAATCTAATCCTTACAACCGGAATCGTACAGTTTTATACCTTAACACTCGAAAAACGTCTACCGCACTAAATAACGACTTTCGCCAAAACTTGGACGTTTATTCCCGGGAAAACAATAGACACTCCGGCTTTTACTGCAACATACATGTCTATGCTATTCATTTTTCGCCTTTGTCCGCCTAGCTGGAGCTACCCAGCCTGATGCAGCAACCACTGGCAATGGGCTACTACATCTCGACCGCTCCCACTGGTCCGATGCCCGCCTGGTTCTGGTCAGCCTGTCGGCAGACAAGCCAGTCGAATCCAGTGTGCCTTAAATCTGCCCTTCACCTTCATCTAAGTCTAGTCGGCAATGATGATGCCGTGACCACTGACACGGCTGTCTCCTCCGGCGTGGCTGGTAGTGCAGACGGTGGTCGGGGCTACGCAGGCCACCTGCTGGACTCAACTGTCACCTGCGACGTGTTGCGCTTCGTCCTCGAGTCATACAACAGCCTCTCTTGGCTCACCTACGACCCCGTCACCAATGACCGTCGTAGTTGTCTGCCTTTTCACATACTCGCACTGGCTCAACTCTCTCAGGCAACAAGGATTTTTACGTAAATCCCGTGTGCGCGCGCCTCCGAAACCGCTTCTCTGCGGACTCGCTCAAATGGCAGCGATTGATTTTCTATGCCGCAGACTTGCATTTGTTTTGCCGGTTTTGCGACCGACCCCCATTGCTGGTGATTTCATACTTTTGGCCATCTTGTCTGCAAGCACGCAGGCATGGATTGCTCCTATTTTCTTGAGCTCTTAATACGATATGTATAAACGTGCATTACCTAAAGCCGCCACTGTGTCCTCTCGTCCAGTCCCTCTCCCCCCCCCTTGTCTCACACAGACTGAATTATTTTTTTTTGTACGCGTGGCCGAGGTTTCTGCTCAGGTTGACGTTCGATGTCGGCGTCCTCATCTTACCTCCCTCCTGCCATCTTACCTCAATCTTTCCCCTCCTGTTGTTATCTTGTCAGTTTTTTTTACCAAATTTCATCAGTGATCTCATTGGTTCCCGTCTTTTCCTCGCCACCCCCGCCTTTCGTGTGTACGCGCCGGCGCGCATTTGTACATTCCAACGCTCCCCGCCCCCCCCCCCCTCCCTCACCCAACTGCTCACTTGCTTCTCGCCGACAATTGCACGTCCCACCTGCCCCCTGTTTACTCATGTAAGTGCAGTTTGCGTAGGTACTTTACGCGGAGTTGCTTCCTGGAGATTTCGTTTTCACTGCAGTCGCTGTTTGCGAACTCCGGCTTTAGGCACTTCAAAATGAGACCACTCCCCTCCTTATCTCCACCTCATGTCGCAGTTGGGCAGCGGCACTCGACTGTGTTTTGGCCTTTGTTTTAGTCACTGAGGCATATTATGTACACATCCGGCTTAAATAATGAGCATTTCGTTCACCTTTTTAAGCTAGTCGGGATTTTTCTAATTTCCGCAGCCCGCGGATACTGCGATCCCACAGAGGGAAGGGCTCAGTTCCACGACCTGGGACCCTTCCCCCATCCTTCCTTCAGGGCTTGACTGCCGGCAGTTTCAGTTGCGGTTAAATCGGGTTACAATTGCAAGGCTATGAAAAACCGGACCATGTTCTAGACCTTCTTTCGGGTAATTTTCATATCGAAGTCGAGTGAAGCTCTACCGTAAGGCATAAAACTGCAGCAACTAAGTCCCATAACTGACTGAAGCGCGTCTTTGGCCGTAGTTAATTTTTTTGTGACGAAATGCATAGACATCTATCGTGACCGTCGCTCAGCATGCGAAAGTCCGTCTTAATGCCGTTATACTTACATGTGGTTCCCGTGATCATCTTTCAGTTGATAGGTCATTTCGAGATTGTAGCAATCCAGTGACTTTCAAGGCATCGGTTCATGTGTAATTCCGTTTGCTCCTTGGGTTTTCAGACTCGGCACGCCACCCACGTAGACCTAGAAATCCCTTAACATAAAAATAGGAACGTATTTTTTGGATGCGTAACGTTCGCAGTCGTTAAGATCGTCTACCATCGATGACGATCGACGTCCTATTATTCTACTTTTGCGATTCTCACTAGTTAGGCATGATGTGTATTTGAACAGTTTCCTGTAGGACTGTCAAAATAACTCATTAACTTGTAGACTGCGATGATCACTTCCACTGGGAGCTAGTCTGTACTTCAACCTCACTTTCGTACTCACCTAGAGTCGATACTATATTTGAACGGTTTCAATCGCTGTTTAATAATTTTGTGACGACTGTCTTGGTGTGCTGTGCTTTCGACAGAACTTTGGCAACAATCTTCACCTTGCCTCTGGCATAGCCACAACGTTGCTATATGTATGGTCTGCTGACGACAATCTTCCAAAGGTCTACCTGTGAAATTTCGCCAATATACGAATTGACCCTACGTGTGTATTTAAATTACCTCGGAAAGGGAGACAGGCGTCAGCTGTATCGTTAAATTGTTTGTACCCAGTGATTTTAGGCGGTATATGTACAAGTAAATACTGTTTTTTTTTATTATGACAAACTAACGAAGTTCAAGTCACACGTAGGTCATGTTAAGCTCGCCTTGTTTCAGAAATAAGGAAAAAGCAAATTTGGCACGTACGGCAATGGCCGCCTGACAGGTCCGGTAGTAGCGAACTCGATCAGAATTTTGAAAATCCGCTTATCGCTTACCCTCCAGAACGCAAATTCTATGGCTGTTTGAGTTCTTGTATTCATCGTCGTTTGACTGTCCAGAAAACTGGGACCAGCTCCGCCCATAATCCACAGCTGAACCAAATGCCCCCTTCTTCCTCGGTGCTTGCGGCCGAAAAAAACCGTAGTGCACACTGAATGCTCGCGAATGGCGCAAATGCTAAACAAAAGGCTACTTTAATGGGGGAGTTGCATGGATAAATATTGGCCACATGCATATTAAAATGCTGTTTTTTAATTCCTTCCAGCCATACTGGAAAAGTGCTCCCTGAATATTTGGCTCGCGCTTTTCGGCGTCAGAAGACAACCACGGCTGCAGATGGCCGTAAATTACGGTTGGTGCAATCCTGTACTAAAATACCACGAACTCACTGAACGCTCAAGGATTGTTCCATAAAACTGCAGCACCATTATCACACCATCAGATTAGGCCGAAACTCTTAACGCCGACAAACTATGAAGGAAAAACTACTCAATCATTGCGGGAGTCTCTGTGTGCCATAATTTGTATTTTTGAGCGACGAATTAGGTCTAGATTAGATCGGTCGCTCTACGCAGAGTTGGGTCACAAGGTATCCCACTATAATGACATCAGCCAGGACTTTGGCAACTAGGAGTAAAGGATCTGGTTTCAATTCTATGGAGAACATTTGTGTTTTCTGTGTAAGAGACAACCCACTACGTCTGGATGTTCACAAGAACCTTGCGAAGTGTCATAATTTTTTGGGCTACGGATACTTGTTCGTTCTATTTGTCCGAGATTCTTAACTAGGTTATCTATATCGGGTTAGAGATTGTGAATGACAAACAGTGAAGGGTTAAGGAGTTTCTTTAATGATTAAATCAACAGGCTTCATCTCGGCTGCGTTGACAAGTGCACCACTCCCGAAAAAATGACGCCGAGCTCGACGTAGACTTGAGCACACATGGTTCGCTAAGACGGCTTAATCGGTGGACTATCCTTGTTGCAAAGTATCCTTCATGTGTGAAGAACCTCTCTAGGATAGTTCCTGTCACAAATGTTACCTTCAATATTTTCCCTATGAAAGTGACTACGACCCCAGCATCGACCGAAATCGGAATAAGACGCTGGGGAGAATGGGCCGTCAACATAGTCTAACTTCGCTGCATAAGTCGTCCACGTAGGACGGAAATGCTGAGGCGCTACTCACCAACCAAACCCCCCTCTCCTCTGTCAAAGCTGGTGAAGCTTGGGTAGATAGCACACTCCAAATTTTGGACCACAATCTTTTCCACCCTCTTGAGCCGTCTAAGAAAACAAGACTACCTGCCAGCTCGAAAAACGTGCGAAAGGACGCCGATCGAATTCCAGATCAAGGGTATATCGCAATCGCAATACTATCGGCTACGAAGTGCAATCTCGTTCCATTATCTTGGTAGTAATGTACCGATCACCGGTGATAGTGGAGTGTCTACTACAGCCGTCAGTCTCTTCAGTATCACCCTACCCGACCGGAATAAGGGGTCATTGCAACAAGAACTGGTTCAGTTGGAGCTCCAGGTTGGATACATTCCGTGTAACCCCTCTAAGGTACCAGAGCACAAGGACGTCTTGGACGGCAAACCAGGTATCACGAATTCAGCTACACAAGCCTAACTGCGAACGGAAATCGACACTCCGGATTCCTCGCGTGACAACAAACAGTCAATCATCATAATGTAGACGACAATAGCTATGGACACTTGGGCCATGAGCCGGTGATATCCCAAACCCGGGTCCTGACATGTTCGATGACACTACTTCATATGCATTCTGCTGCATCCGGGAGTAGTTTATAAGAGCCTTAGAATCACTATTAGGACACCAACTGGTCAGCGCCATCTCGCTGTCCATTGTCCGCGTCGCGAACTTCCAAACGAAGTCCGGCCGTGGTTTGAATCGTTCCGCTAAACAATGCAGAACTGGTTAGTAGCTGCTCGAGATGACCGTTGACGAAGATTCTAAAGGCAAAATCTACCGAAGCCGTCTCCCTGATGGAACCCTGCTGAGGATGGGTACGACACAATTCAAAGGCATTAGAGCAGACGACAAACCTGGCCACCACTCCCGCAGTTGGGACGCGTGAACCGGTCAGAGTCGACACAGCGTCTACCGGTTAGTTGTGACCGCCTTCAATTGGTGGGCAGGAGGAAATGATCAAACCTACGAGAGTTTATGGGTTCACTACCACAAGCCGGAAGTTAAAATTCCACGGCCAGAACCCGGTCGGCACAGCCGAAAAAGACCGAGGTCACTTTGGTAGCGATATAGATCAACCCAAATCTGTCGTGTAGGAATTTCAAACTAGCGATCCTGCTGCAAGTTGCCCAACCAATTGACTGTCCAACCCGTGGTAGCGTTTCAATAGCATGTATCTCCCTAAGCTATTCAACAGTGGGCTTACGGTTCACTGACGGCTGCAAAGACTTATTTTAAATCTAAAAAAAGAACATAACCACTCGAGGGTCCGTTCTCCCAAGATTCCTGTTTTCTTGGCTGACCGGAAAAAATGGGAAACGGAAAAATTGAAGCCCTCTTACGCACAGAAACGGGCCTCAGCTTAATCGACCGAAGGATCACAGAATTACCTCTGTAATAGCATTAGTGGCAAGACCTTTAACTATCACTTGGAATATGTGGAGACAACTACCGCACAGCAAACGAAGGGATTAAGACGACCACTCTCTCAAGCTGTCGGCGTCCGAAAGCGCATCAAACAACTCTCTTCGCTTACAGCGCATATTCGTCTGATTTTGGGTTCGTTTCTAACGGACAAATCAAAATTCTCCGCTAGCGAAAAACCGCATCCATGTGGCTCAGCTATGACGCCCCAAAATAGCATTTGGAGCTCTTGGACTGAGCAGGTGTTAAATATTAAAACTCGCACAGGATGCATTTAGAAATCTTTATTTGCTGATAAGTTAACGAACGAACATTCCGACCGACATTTTTGTCAAAATACTTTGCAGCATTCCAAGGTTCTCATCTGGAGCCGCATCCAGTTCGGCAACAGAGACATTGTAGGCCGCACATACTTTTGTGCTTGTTAGCAATAGTTGATAAAGAAGTAATTTCTTCAGGTTTAGCTGACAACAACTGGCAAAGGTCGTCTAGACTCACGAGCGTCTCCTCTACCAGAGAAATGACCACAAATAAGACGTACTTGGTGTCCTTGTTAACACCAAAAACACTAACTGCCTCATTTATGGAGTGACGAGGATGTAGACAGGCGAGAAACTCGGAAGATAATGGGCCCTTTCCCCTGAAGTTTTTGCGAGGCCCTATTTGCAAGCGCTTGCACAGCTGCTGCTTCCACCTGCGAAAACAATACACCCACTGAGTATGGGGAATGGTCGATGTAAGAACGATATAAATGTACGGGAGATTGGAGCCAAGATATTCTCCCAGCTCGGTAGCGCCCGGAAATAATTTAGTCCACTGCGTAGGCTCCGTCTCACAACGGAACTTTAACCGTGGACAAAGTAACGAGAACTGACATAGGTACCTGCGCCTCACCGACAATGTACTCGGCGTTAACCATCACGGTGGTCTCTGCACGAAGTTGTAATTTGCCGTTTTGCAAGCGCTCGTTAACCTCCAACGGTGAGGCTATGCCACTTAGCAAGGCTAAGTTTAGGCAGTGTTTGGGAAAGAGAACGGGAACTATTTTGTGCCAATCCTAAATAGAAAAGCGGCATAAGGCAACTGTTAAACACCAGATGACACCAACAAAAGACCACGGCAAAATACATAGACAAGATTTATGTACAAAACCATATACAGATAGTTAACACAGTCATTCGGTTGTATGTTTCGGTGAGGCCCATTCTAATTTCAAAACGCGGGAATTTAGTTCGTATCTTTTGGAAAGAGCTTTTTGTGCATTCTCGGTCGTTCCAAAGTCCAGAATTGCAAACCTGTAAACAGACAATCAAAGGTAGGATAACGGCACATGTTTAGTACTGATAGTAGATGAGGCGCTATTCCGCCGTTAAGGCATGACATTAAGCTATTCTGAATATTTCATGTAGCGTTGGGCTACGTGGGTCAATTTTGCGGCTGCCAGTTTAATCTGTTGGCAAGCAACGGAAATCCGGGCACCGCGAACAGAAAAAACAGTCAGATATTCTGTATGGTTAGACAGAATCTGAAGTTTGACCAGTCATTCTAGTCCATAAGCGAAGCTTTGTGCCCATGGACACAAAGGATTAGGATGGACAGGAGCACTGGTGTAAATACAAAGGAAAAATTTACTATCAGGGAAGATAACGATGTATAAATTGTTAGAACTCGGCTAGAACGTGTAATTATCTAAGTCGTTAGGCAGGATTAGATCAGAAACCCAACTTACCCTCTGCAACCATGCTTTTTCTTAGGCATGCTTATAAGCTTCGCATTCTTGAACAGCCCTTTCACTTGTTCTTCATTGGCCGTTCTTCCTAGGTTTTTAACGAAGACACGACAAGATGGGAGGCCTTGTGGCATTGGCTTGTCATCGATGTTCCCTCCCACACTGTGATTCCAGAGATAAGCGACTTTTAGCTGCCTGCCCCTGAATTTGACTGTCGACGCATTCTTCTTGTCGAGTTTGCAATCCTCAAACGCTGCATAGCGTAGCTTTGCAAAGCCACCAAGCGGGAATATTTCGATGGCCTCCGCTTGCGGGAAAATAGCACGAACCTCAGACTCCTTTGTGGACCTTTTCAATCCGTACACTATAAGACCTTGAACAGACCTAAAGGCATAAGGCAAAAGAAACACAAACTTTGGTGATTTTTTGCGCTCGAACAGGACGGATACACGGCGGCCGCGGACAACACAACCATGCTTTTCGTTAACAGCAGCAACGGCCTCCGCGGGTGTTCCAAAAGAAATAACTGCAACACCAATTCCTTGTTTTGTACGTCCCGATTTGCCATCTTTCAAGGCAATTGTAGCGGCGTTAGGAAA
This sequence comes from Schistocephalus solidus, assembly GCA_017591395.1. Lineage (NCBI taxonomy): Eukaryota > Metazoa > Platyhelminthes > Cestoda > Diphyllobothriidea > Diphyllobothriidae > Schistocephalus > Schistocephalus solidus. Next base: position 60,351 of record WEDG01000566.1, read on the forward strand.
GTGTCTTGTCAGTTCCCCTTTGCCCGTCTTCTTGTGCAGATTAGAAACGCGAACTTCAAGAACGTTGTAATCGTCTAAGGGGGTCAGATTTTAAAGTCTCCTACCAGGATCCTCTGAAATAAACTTCCCTAAAGTCGCTTTGAGCGTTCTCCCATTGTAAGACATTCCCTCCAACCTACGCTGGTTGCTCAAAGCCGACTCGTGAGAACTGAACTCCAAGAAGGCCGTCCTTGCAGGTCGGTGACAAATCGCAATATGTGGTATACGACAGGCCACCATGTCAGGGGCAAGTTCCAGCAAGGACAGGTAGTTATAGCCCTTGGGAAGGCCCTCGAGCTTAATAGTACACAGATTTCGCATCGTTAGCATTTCACAAAGAGTATCCCGAATTAAGGGATCTGCCGAAGTCATTTGGGCCGGTTCAAGTCCTGTCACATCTGCTGTCTGAACTACGCAAGCCTTCACGCGTGAACGCTTCGTAGAGACCTTTCTGCTAGTGTCCATTTCACCCGACGCATGTTCACTTAACCTTATGGGATTAAGGGGCCTCGTGTGACCATCATCCTAGTCAGAATAAAACGATAAAATGACGGCATACGTCACTCTCATTCTCCTGAAACATAAATTTATGCTTTCGTAATGCTTACCAAGAGGCGCTTCAAATGCTCCTGGCTCACGCGACCACGTGCACCCATGACGCTTAAGCACCTGTCGTGGTAGACCCCAGATAAACAAGTTCCGATTTCAGTGAGCTTAACTTTTAGCTCAAGTTCTTAAAGTATACCATGTATCCTTGAGTGTATTGAATTCTGAATATTTGTGCTTTACTGATAAAGTTTACATGGGCACATATAAATAATGGGAGAAGTAAGGGGCCTGCAGAACGGTACTGCGGTGGGCAGTATGCTGAATATATTAATTTTTGGATATCTTTTCAATTCGCCCACTTTGAAAACGGCCTACGATATAGTTTACGAAGGCTGTTTGGTACACAGTGACGTTACCACTAGACTATCAACGCATGCTGGACTCGCTGTTTTAAAGGATGGATTAAGCCTTAGTCGTAATATAAATTACTGCAATTCTGGATATGCTGTTATAAAATTGCCTCCAAACGAACGGGCCAGAAGTTTAATAATTTTGCTTGGGGTGAAATTGTGAGGGGAAACCTTTATGACATACTTCAAACTATTTTGAAAAAAAATGGAAATAGAGAAGGATACGTAGGAACTAAAATTGGGCATATATGCCCTCGCCTTTTAGCCAAAGATAGGAAACGGTTGACGATGGAAATTCCTGAAGAAACAAGAATGCAAGCAAACATAGCTTCGTTAACCGTATCAACCAATGAATAAAGTTTAGGTGCGAATACGGGGCTAGGCGTGACCAGTAACCAGTCTGTGGTACGGAAAAAGGACGACTGGCAAGGATCTCGGTAAACAACAAAACCCGAGCGTTAGTACGAGCGGGCAGAGTTTAAGCATGCTGCAAGAAAAAACGCGATGTTGAAGCTCGTAACTGAGTGTAGAACCTTGCGTTAACTATGTCTAAACCAACCCTTTCCTTAAAGCAGAAGAGGACGAAAATTAGCATGATTATGAGCTAATCTCTGAAATTAGGAAAAAACAGTGCCTCGAGTGGATTGAACCAAATGCACGGTCATCAAATTCATGTTTGGATCTAATTCCGAAACCGCAAAGGTGTGAATACATGATGACATATAAATATTCCAAAATTATCTCGAATTCCTCCTTAATAGGGCCGATAAATTCTCAGTTCTATAGGCTTTAAGGATGGGCCAAATATGATCGTCAAAGAATTAATTGAGCCATCCAAAACCATGAATTACTGTCGTTCCTACTGAGGAAGAACCTCCGCTTTTGCTGGCCAGCAAACCAATGCTTTGAAATGCACACCCAATGGTTTTTTCAGCCAGCTTTTTACCCCAAATAGCGGGAGAACTACAGGGTACTCAAAGCAGAACTGCATAAGATGCCCAAATTGAGCGAGAGCAATCTCCAACTACTGATCTGGGAAATCATGCATGTCCAGATGTCATTGCTCTAGATGATGCCTCTAACCCCATCAGCTTACGTGTGATGGACAACAATCCATCGTGGACAGCAACAACTGGCCTTGACATTCAATTTAATGAAATAGGCAGAGGATTTTAATAGACTTATGCAGTTCTAATTGATATTGTTTGCTTAGTAGTGCGTCAAATCTCCTTTCAAAAATCTAAGAATCCCAGGCACTAGTTTCGGACCGAAATACCAATATCGATGTTAAAAAGGCAATTTTGCTCAAAACCAGATTCGCGGATTCCAGGATTTTGATACAAGGATAGAAAATCCTTCGCAGAGACAGGTAAAATAAGCAAGGTGGTGGGGTGCTCGTATATGAAAGGAAAGGAAGCTTGACAGTCGAACGAGCGCACAATCTGCCCTTTGAATATGAATCAGTTTGTATAAAGATGAAGAGTAATTCACAAAATCAAGCATGCTTGATGGTATGCAGATAACCGGACCTTGCGACTTCAGCTGACGAGTAGATCCTCCGCTTGCTCAAGGGAGTAGTTAGCCACCAAGGGAATCTTATTTCCGAGGACTTCAACGCATCTGCAATAGACCGTTAAAAATCGGACAGTCGACGCGGCGCCAACTTCTTTCGGCCGTAATGTAAGGGGCGTCATGCTTGACCACCCTCTGGTACATACTGCTAAGTCACAAACAAGATAAACCGAGAACCGGAGAGCCAATTGCTTGCATCTAGTATTTTTGAAAGATATATCTGAAATTGACGAAGTGTCTTCCAGTGCATCTCCCGGTAAGCGTGATTAAAAAATGCTATGGTAATTTTTCTCCCTTTATTCGAATGCCAGAGGATAATGGAAGGCCAGTTAAATATATGAAAGACATACATATGTTCACACGATGAAGAACTGTTTCTTTTCCAGTTCACCGTATATGCCAAAGATTGTTGACTTTTGTTTTAAAAATGGCAAATCGTTTTGAATCCGATATGTTTACAATACTTATCATTTCTGCTGTTCATATGGATGCTCACATAGTGCAGCAATTATCCACTTTGTATTTATTTAAACCACGGTACTAAGTTTGTAATGATGGGGCCCTCTGGGCCTTTAATATACAATTTATTTATTTATTTACTATGTCAGTAAATCTGGACTGTTGGCTCGAGGAAGATCCAGCAGATGACTGGAGATTGGTTAGAACGATTTCACTTGATCTGATCGGACACTGTTGTCCAGCAAATTTGCGAAACACCAATTTGCTACACCTGCTTTACAAGAGGACTTCACATGAATTTTGAGAAAAAAAACGTGAGGTATTCAGGGAAACTGGGTTATCAGAACACCTCGAGGAATTTCTTCGCCAAATAAATGTGGTCATTAAATGGACCTGACAGGCAAGGCAGAACTATGAATCTAGAATTTACTGGCGGGTTGAGAATATGCTCAATTTTTATTGCACTAAAGTTATATTCGACTAAAAACCAGGACCAAATCGCATTAATTACGGATGATAATGGATTAGGATTCGTTGAAATGGCAGTAACACTGAACATTGTTTCCGGTTCTTTACCTCGGTATTCACTAGGGGAACAGAGCTTTCGTATCACAATATCAATAGTGCTATTTTGAATGCCGGTTCAGTGCTTAAAATTAGGCGCGTCGTTTGAAATTGGTTTCGAATTTCAAGTCCCTTGAGCCTACGAGTTTTTAGTTTCTAGCTCAGTGTAGAAGACACGGTGCTGGAAAATTATTAATGAATTGTCTTTATATTCCTCTGAGTTTGTAAATTGCGACTTGGACCCTCGATCTTTGCTGCTTTCTGAAACTCACGCCGGCTGTGTGCTCCCTGCATCTGCTCTCAATCGCGGAAGGGACTCAAACCAAAGGCTGAGTCCTTATATTTTCATATTCTTATTGTTGAAAACTCAGCTGACTCTCTGTTAATTTTGTGGCAATTATAACATGCAAAACTCAAGTTCCATAAGTTTATTGTCACAAAAAATTGGTCCACGACCAAGCTGCTTGGGACCGTCTATCGGCGCCTCTACCCAATCGGCCATATTGGCAGGGGATCTTGTCAAGCAAGTTAATGTACAAGCAGAAAACGATTTTACCTATCGTTATTCTGCTATTAGTTCACCTCCCGCTAAACGGGGTAAAAGTTCAGTAAGCTTAACTAATCTAGCTTACGAAGACGAAACATGTATGGGGTGTTTCAGCCTCCAGCAGAAATTCTTTATCTTGCCCAACTGCTAAAAAAGCTCCAGTTTGTAATAAACCTACCACAAACCAAAATTCGTATTCATTTATAGCTTCTTCAAGCTTGCATAAAAGTCACATTAAACATATCGCGACTGCTGGACCCGGTAAACCAGAGGAATTTTCGCTACTTCCGAAGGGAGCCCCATCTAGTCCTTGCGTCACTCCACCGGTACTTAGTTCGGGTAGCATCAACACTAATCTGGCTTTACCGCCCATCGCTACATCACTGGTAGACGTTGCACCAACATGCGATGTTGAAGAGGTTGGCGAGTTTGTAAAGCCAAAGAAGAAAATGTCTAAGAAGAACAAGTCATGCAGAGACTTGGCTCCAGCCTGCCCAACATCCGGCTCATCTGGACCTACCGGGCCAAGTGAATTGGTTACCAGTACTCACTCAGCTGAAAGATCTGAGTTACAAACGGGCCCTAGATTGAGTCGAAAACCGAATGTAGTCATTGAAGGTGTCCCGGGGTCAGCTTCAATTATTCCAAAGGAGCGAGTTAAACATGACTTGGAACTCCTTAAATTGTATGCAAAAACGCTGCTGACGTACGGCGAGTCCATTCGCATTCTCAAGGCATATAGAATAGGGAAGGCTCTGTCTACACCCGATTCAAATCCTCGACCAAGACCTCTTAAAATCATCTTGGAAAACGAAGCGCAGGCACAGCTCCTGCTACAGAGAAAACCAACCCTGTGGGGTCCGCATTCTGAAGTGTTTTTTTCAACCGGAATATGGGTTGAAAGAGCGAATGAAAATGCGACAGCTAATAATACAACTGGAAACACGAAAGACCAATGGCGAGGCAAATCTCCAAATAAGGGATGGACAGATAGTTCAAGTGAAAAGAGCATTTCTCTGGCCGAAGGCAGTCACCCTGACAGCCTAACTGTCCCGTTTCAGAAACCAAAAACATGCCCGCTTAAACTAATCGTCCTCAATGCCAGATCTCTGCTTAATAAGATGCCTTTGCTCCAGACTCTGGTTTTCATCCACCACCCCGACATTGTAATAGTTACAGAGACATGGGCAACACCCTGTGTATCCGACTCCGAACTCTCTATTGTAGGCTACGCTTACATTCGGAATGATCGACACGAGGGCCGTGGCGGAGGAAGCTGTATCTATGTTAGGCAACCACTTACATTTTTTCCATTGGACTATCGCCAATTTACCGCGGTAGAGGAGAGCTGTTGGCTCCGATTAGATCTAAAAGATACTACTCTTTACTCGTTGGTAGTGTCTATCGCACACCCAATGCCAGCGAGGATTACGATCTTTGTCTCTCGCTGGCATTTTACGCTGCAGCTGACTTAAATCTGAAGTACTGCTTGATTGCAGGTGACTTCAATCTTCCTGAAGTTCACTGGTTTCCAACTTCCGGTCCTGCAAAGTTCGAAGACCTACTTGAGTCCATAGATATAGGCATGTGGGACCAGGTAGTTGATTTTCCCACCCGAGGATCAAACATACTTGATCTTATTTTTTGTAGAAGTTATCAGCCATCGTCAGTGTCACCTTTAGATCCACTTGGAAATTCTGATCATACTATAGTTCTTTCTATACTAGAACTAGAGGCTGCCGAAACGTTTTCCAAAAAATATAGCTTTTTCCGTGATTTCAGATCAGCAAATATGAGGGAATTGCTAACACACCTAAATTCCCACGACTGGACTAACTTATTTGTATGTTTGTATGTGAATGTTTGTACTGATAATTTTTACAAAGTTCTTATGTCCACTCATTTCTCGTTTTATTCCCCGTAAGAAAATAATTAATGTCAAGGATGAAGTCTACCTCCCTTTATCATTCCGCCGTAGACTGCGTAGACTCTCCCGTCGTTTTCATCTACAAAACGACACCTCCGTCCTGCCTTGATCCAGCAAATCTTTGAAGAGGCTAAGAGGCTGTCTGACCAAAAACGACAAACTGATGAGGTTACCTTTGCCGAAAACCCTTCGTTAAATGTTGCGAAGCTCTTTTCGCGCACAGTAAAAGCGCAGAGAAAAACGCAGCACACCGTACTTCGAGACGCCTTAGGAAACCCAATAGCTGACGCTAAGTTTACAGCTGATAGCTTCAATGCTTTCATGTCTAGAACGTTTCGTGAACATACTGTCGCCCCCTTTCCTAACATCCGGGTTTGAACAGGTAACGTCCTCGAAACCATAACTTTTACCCCCTGGGACGTGACCGTAGCCATTCGGCGTTTTCGTCAATCATACAGTCCAGGACCAGATGGCGTCCCGGTCAGCGTTTTAAAGGCGGATGAAAACGATATTTTTCCGTCCCTTCTGTGTAAGATATTTAATCTTGCTCTTGAAAGTGAAACTTTCCCTATTTTATGGAAGGAATCGCACATACTGCCTATTCCGAAACACGGCCGACCTACGTCATTTGACGACTTTAGGCCAATAAATACACTACCAGCAGTCTCGAAGATCTTCAAGACCTTGATCAAAGACAAGATGATGTGTCACCTAAGAGATAATTACCTACTTAATGCGGCTCAGCATGGGTTTCTCGAAAAAAGGTCTTGTGACACTTGCCAGCTGTCTTTCTTTGATCATGTGCTACAATCTAGAGACAGCGGTTTTGCAATTTACACCGTTTACTTCGTTTTCACTAAGGCTTTTGATCGTGTTGACCATGATATCCTACTGCTGAAACTTGCCTCCTTCGGCATAGGTAACAAGCTTCTGAACTTAATATTTTCCTATGTGAATGCTCGCGCACAATGGGTTAAAATTTCTGATGTTATCTCCAACCCCACGCATGTGAGGAGCGGAGTTATTCAGGGCAGCGTGCTCGGCCCGCTTCTATTTTGCCTCTTTGTCAACGATGTTCCTGATTGTTTTCAGTATGGTAGGCCCTTTCTGTACGCTGACGATTTAAAAGTTGCCTATCGATATAAACCGATTGATCGCAACATCGTGCTTGAGCTCTTAAAAACGGATCTTCAGGTCTTCGCTCAGTGGTGTCGCACATGGTGCCTCTCACTTTCTTGGCAAAAGTGCTCCGTTATGGTTATTGGCGACAACCATCAGCCCCACCTAAGCATAGACGGTCACGATCTTAACGTGCCCGGAGTTATAAAGGATCTGGGCATATCATACTCTAGTAGTCTTAATCTGTCAGAGCACTGTGCCCTGATTGTCTCGAAAGCACGCCAAACTTCTGGGTTTATTCTCAGAAATTTTAAAACCGTCAAAATTAGAATTAGTCTCTATAAAATGTATGTCAGGCCTAGTCTGGAATACTGATCGTTTCTATTTAGTCTTCTGCACGCTAGTGAACGAAAGAAGATAGAATCAGTCCAGCACTTCTTTACAAAAAGAGTTTTCTATTCAGATCACCGAAACCTGTCCTACCAACAACGCTGTGAGCTTACAAGCCTTGACCCGCTATGGCTTCGTAGATTACAGAAGGGACTATTTTTACTGTTTAAACTACTAAACAGTCGTACATTTAACCACCTTACATCTGTGAGGCACCTCGACCACTCTCGGTGCACCAGTCATCGAGATGTATTTTTATTTATTCCTTTGGCACGAACAGTTAGATACCGACAGTTTTTTTCGGTAAACGCTATAGCAATCTGGAATAAGCTACCTAGAAGTATCAAAATTCAGCAAAGCTATCCCTTGTTTACGCGAACTGTCACTATTTTTCTACATTCAGGACCCTTCCAAAACTTTTGGGTGCTGACTCTGTTGAAGCTCTCTTTGGTTCTGATGGCGTTCACGGACTCTGAATCCTGTGCTGGTCTTCATGCTGAGGGGAAAAATTACTGGCTCTGCAGACCTCAATCGGCTTATTTATCAGTCGACAGCGAATAGCCGCTCGCCGACATACCTGCTGGTGCAGAATACAGGATCCGTAACACTGAATGGAGAGGTTCTTCACCGGGCACCTGTGTTAACGTGTCCCTGTCCAAAACTTTAATTACTCAATAAGCTGCAGTTTTTTCTCCTGAAAACACAGGAAACAACGATAAGGAGCTTTTTTCACTGTCAGCTTGACCCTCTACTGTATATATATATATATATATATATATATATATATATATATATATATATATATATATATATTTGACCTTGCCTGTAAACTGGCAAAAAAATAAATAAAATAAAATAAATCTATATTCTTCTCATTTCAATTCAATTCAATTTATTGAGGGAAATAGGCATGGGCCTTTGAGTACCCTATTTGTAACGCAAAATTATGTGCGGTATACAGAGAAACCATGTGGGATTCAAAAGTTCAAAGGGGATCATAAAATATAACAAGTGGTGCGTGACTCTCGACGGTTAACCAAACCGAAACCCAATTTGCCCGATACTTGGGAATGAAACATTTGGAAGGGGGACTTCTCACTTATGAGAAGACAAATGTCAGAGATATCCTGGGAAACAGAACTACATGGTTGAACCAATAAAGATTGGGCGACATTGAGTTCGTTATTGAAAAGGATTGTTTACCACAACTGTCCTCTCGGGAAGAAAGACAACCACAAACCACCCAAAGTGAATAAACTCAAACTTGTAGGCCTCTTTAAAAATAATAAACCGCTTCTGGAGGCGTTATAGACAAATCGGCTCCGATGCACACTTACGGAAATATAAGCAGCAACGCAATTTTTGTAAATATGAGGCTTCTAAGCTGCGGAGAAAGTTCGAACTAAACATACTGCACAAATCGTTGGAACACCCAAAAATGCTATATGGCTACATACGAAGTACAAAGAGAATTCAGGAAATGATTCCTGCCCTTAGGTCTGCAGACGGAAAACTGGATACCGACGACCAGGTTAAAGCATCCCTTCTTTCAAATTTTTTTCAGACCGTCTTCACCCGAGAGCCTAATAATTTTGCTGCTATTCCACCATTTTGTCAACCAATGTGTACCCCTCCTTTTCCTTCCTCCTCTACCTCCTCCTCATCCACAACAAAGGATCTAGACCTAGACTTTTCACCGACCATAATTAGAACCGAATGACTTCGTATAAAGCCTGCCAAGTCACCTGTGCCGGATAGAATTCCTGCAGTAGCACTAAGAGAACTTGCTGATGAACTGTGTGTACCACTGTCCATCATATTCCAAAAGTCTTTGGAAGAAAGCAAACTCCCGTAAGAATGGAAGTGTGCATTCATCGGTCCTTAATAGTCCAATGGTGCGCGGGAGAGAAAAAAGAAGGGGGGGGGGATAAAACAAGGGTGTCTATCCTAAAAGAAAACCACCGTATTCGACGTTATAATAAGTCTTCAGCGTTTGAAAAACTAATGACGCACCAAAAGTTGTGGTTTGAAAGGTTTTTGCTGCCTAAATTACTCCCTCATTCACAAGAAAGATAGTCAGAATACAATGCTGTATTGTTGTGGTATTTATGGTGCACTCACTGAGACGAAAACCTAGCCGTCCTCAGAATAAGCCACTAGATTCTGTGGGAATAAGGTCGTGTGCGGCACGCAAAGAGGAGCTGGATTATTTGGACTGCCATTTGACTGAGCACACTCTTAGTCGTCTTTATCTTGTCCTGCCATCAGAGCAGGGTCAGCAAAGAACGAAAGAGTTAAGTGGCTGCTGCGATAGTCTGTTCCACAACAAACGTCTTCAAGTGTAAGTCACTGACGTCACGTCAACTCCAAGGGGTAGACGCTGGACATCGTCGTTCACATCGGTTCAACTGCCACTTTTCAAAGAACTTCAATGAGGGTATCACCTGCAAACTGGGCCAAAGATGTTAGACTTGTTGAAGCACCTAACGACCACATGTGTGAGGCAAGTTTAAAGCAGAAAAATGTGTGAACAATGGAGACCTTGGACTACTGATATAGATATGCAGACGAGTTCAACGGCCAATAAAATCGAAAATGCGAGTCACAGGGAACCGGTGAGAAGAAATTTTGACAGTGACCTCAGTGAACCTAAAAAAGAAAGTGGTCGCGATCGCAGGACCAATTTATTTATTTCTTTGACTTTTCGAATTCCAGCTCGGAGACCGCACCAGTTATAGTACTTCACACACATGGAATTTTAGTGCTTATAGGATGCAACCGCTATGCTACTGTCAGCCTATAAAATTTCACGGCTCTCCCTCCACCAGAAATGGTTGCCCTTCACATGTTGATTGCTTAATGGCCGGAAGTGAAGTCATTAATCACGACCATTTTGTCACAAGTACTGGATGTTGACGTGATGATTACTTAACCATCTGGCTCACCCACACTGGCGCTGGAAACTCTTTTCTCATGCATGACGGTTGCGTGGCTACTTCCTCTTCCCGTGCTTAGGAAGACATCAAGGTCGTATGCATAGGAACCACCAATTATTTGTTCACCAACTTGGACAATTTGAACTCCGTTAGCACTTCATTAGGACTGTTCCGGACAATACTGTTTCAAATTCACGTAGGTAGTTGCGTCCTGCTCATATGGAATTTTTTTTCGTGCCGAAATTCTTCATAAAAAGGCATCAAATTGGAATTTGTTTATCATCTTATTCAAGTTGACTACGCAGCCTCTGCACCAATAAAAACTGAGAACCACTCAAGGAAAACACATGAAACAACGATCAGGAGTTTTTTTCACTGTCAGCTTGACCCTCGACTGTATATATATATATATATATGTTTTTGACCTTGCCTGTAAACTGGCAATAAATAAATAAAATAAATATATCGACTGTAAGGAACAAACGTGTACAACCTCGTGAAGATCTCAAGTTATCCAGGACCTTCAACACCTCCGAACGGCTGAGTTGTTCCTGCATATTTTGCATACCATTAACAGTTTTTTAAAGTGTGTTTGAACAAGTAGGCGCTTTTTTGCTCGTATAAGTGTACATACTCGCCGAACTCCAAATCCAGTCGAAATTTTTCGTTTTACGCCCAAAACAGAACAAACGCACACACAGTGTTTTTAACATTCATGGACTCAAATCAATTGTTTGCTAGCAGCATAACCAGTACTGACACTTCCTTTAAATGAAATATTGTTGAGCTTGCTTCGGCATCCACTACTGGCCCTCGGTCAGTTTATAATTACAACCAAGGACCAGCAAAGCGCGCAAAAAGCGTAATGGCAGCCAAATCTGTCGGCTTAGAGGACGTATCTTGTGTGGGATGTTATTTTATTTGACTTATAGTCCAAAAACTGGAAAATGAGCTTGCAGAATTAAGGAAGCTCTTGCAAGATAACAATACCCGACGAAATACGGTAAGCAATATTACAGTTAAAAAGACAGTGACCAAAGCACTAAAAGCACATAAACTACAATTTGTAACAACTCACAATGTTCGGACTTGAATACCCATAAAAAAAGGTTCAAGGTAAAGGTCGAAGTCGGTTTGGTTCAAATTCGAAGATAAGTGAATTCTCGAATTTTAAACCGATTTCTTCGTTTCCTGTCGAAAATATTAGCTTAATTATTGACAATTAATTTTATTTCTACCTCATTATCAACTGCACACACATGCAGTTATTGCAATTGACAAAAGGGAGAAATATACAGTTTTAAACTTTGTCACCCTACCCTACCAGCACATTGTCCCGCCAGTAGAGGGGGCTGAGAGGGGGCCAGACGGGGCCAGATGGGGCCGGAAAGGGGTCAATCACAATAGACTTTCAGACCATGTGTAAAACATGGTCAGGCTTCTTGTAAAGACGGGAAAAGGTGTAAATGTTTGACTTTAAACCCAAGTAGGCAATATTTATAAGATAAAATACTGTTTAAGCCTAATTATAGGGTCCTTTCTGTGCCAGAAATCGTTCGACACGGGAATGCTTCCTACCGACTGGAAAACAGCCCACATTACACCGCTTCACAAAAGCGGTAGTCGTGCATTTGCTACAAACTACAGGCCTGTCAGCCTGACTTCAATCTGTTGCAAGGTTATGGAGAAGCTTGTCAATAATGAATTGATGATTTATTTAGAAACCCATAACCTATTATCAACTGCACAATACGGCTTTCGTAGGGGAAGATAGTGTGTTACGAACTTACTTTATACTATGCAAAGCTGAACAAAAGCACTCGATGCCAAATACACTGTGCATGTGGCCTACATTGATTTCCAGAGGGCATTCGATAGTGTTCCGCACCAGCGTCTCCTTTATAAGTTAAGAATGTTTGGTATTGGAGGCAAACTTCTTACGTGGATCAAGAATTTTCTCGTCGGTCGTTCCCAAGTGGTCTGCGTTGACGGATCGCAATCAAAGCGCACAGTCATCGAGAGTGGAGTTCCGCAAGGTTCAGTTTTCGGACCAATCCTATTTCTCTTGTTTATTAATGATTGTGTACAGGAATTGGACTGTGACTTTGCTATGTTTGCGGACGATATAAAAATTTGGAAAGTTACCAACAATGCTGCCGATGGAGACGATTTCCAAGAAAATCTCCATCGATTGGACGAGTGGTCCCGCAAATGGCTCTTGTCCTTCAACTCAAACAAATGCGCCCTGCTACGTCTGGGAAGTCGGAATCAGGTCACTGATATGCAACCCTACTTTTTGAACGGTATGCAACTCCGAGAAACACACACACAGAAGGATCTCGGCGTTTGGATGACAGACAACCTGAAGCCTTCTACGCAATGCTGCAAGGCGGCTAAATCCGCCAATTCAATGCTGTACTCTATCAAGCGGGCATTTAAAGTTTTCGATGAAGACTGCTTTTCTAAAGTCTTTGGTACGTTTGTTAGGCCCCATCTTGAATATGCGATCCAAGCCTGGCGACCGCGGACCCAACAGGACTACAAAATGCTCGAAAGGGTACAGCGACGAGCCACAAAATTAGTAAGAGGTCAAGGTGAACTGCTCAATGAGATTCGCCTAAATAACCTACAGCTCTATCCTCTGAGTTATAGGCAGTTGCGCGGAGACTTGAAACAAACCTTCCGTATCGTGAATGGCATGGATTGCGCCCTCCTATGTGATGACTTTTTCCAACTTGCTACTACGAATAATCTCCGAGGTCATCCATTCAAACTAAGTGTGCCCCAAGTAAGATTGGATGTGAGGAAGTATTTTTCACAAACCGTGTCTTGAAACCGTGGAATAACCTACCTGAGGCGATTGTAATGTCCCAGTCTGTGGATATATTTAAACATCGGCTTGACATACATATGTTGCTGCACCAGGAAGATTATGTGACTACTTTACCTTAACAATATCCGTGTACCACGTAAATCTGCCTGCATTCACTTGACTGTAACTTTTTTTTACATTGCTTATTATTCTTCCGACTGTCTGTATCAAATAGGGATTTCAAAGGCGTAAGCTTATTTTTCTCAAATACACTAAACTGAACTGATTTTGGATGGTTTGTTTAAGTCAGCCATTTAGACGCCATTTGTCTACTTAGCGCGTGCTAGCCTGCCGTGTTACTTGTACGACCTCATACGGGCTTCAGAAAACAGTCTCACGCCAGGAAAGGTGTCTACATCATAAAGGAACGGAGAACCACTGGCAAACTCACTTCGAAGGCTGCATAATTTTTTGCTTCGTTTTAACATTCGATAGTGAATTCGGTTCGGAAAAGCCCTCCTTTTTTGTGCTCAGTAAACTATTCGCTTGATAATTTAAGCTGCTCGTTAAAACTTAATGCATCCTCGTAAAGATCTTGCTGGCATGGGAAACGCAAATGTCCACGACCCAACCACGCTAGAAAATTATTCACCGCTTCGGCCAGGACTCGAAACACCAACCTCTCGATTAGCTACCGATGCTCTTGACCGCTCAGCCACGCCCGGGAAGCCAGCAGACAAAAAAATAGTATATCCTACAAAACAAATGATCTCTCCTATCTTTGTAAACCGTTTTCGATTTCATGTGACAAAAACTTATCAGAAATTCTCAAGTCACTCTCAGCAGACCGAGAAGAACCACAAAGCAGCAATATTGAAAAAAGCAGTGCACTACTGAACATTACCAAAACTAAGCTAAACAGTGAAGGGCTGGCACACTGTGATGGATGCCGAGGACTCACAACCAGAGTTTTGAGATTAGAAGGAGACCTCGATCTCCTTTCGGAAATAATAGCGGTCCTCATCAAACATAACAAAATTAAATCGCCTAAACACGATGCAAATGAGCTGAAAAACATCAGAAAGCCAGATTATAATCATTGCAAGGAAACGGTTGAGGTAAATAGGCACAACATTAAGCGAAAAAAAAGAGAAAAATAACGAAGTCATTAGATCAAACCTCTGAGTCAGTTGAAATACAGATGACCAGAAAGAAAAGAAGCGTGGAGGAAATTATGTCTTGCGTTTCCCCAGGTTCGGGAAATCTGGTGCACATAGAATCCGACTGCACAAAAGTAAATCAGCGATCGACGGTCTCTGAAAATTCGAAAAACAGTAATCGTAAGGTATCTTTAATGCCACGGACGAGCGACAGCAGCATGCTCTTTACATGTCCATCGAACTACAATGAAGCAGGGCATGGTAGCCAGCAAAGTAATGGCGGAAAAGTGGCCTACGACTTATCGACAGACCTGGATGCCACAAACCAAAATTTAGGTTTCCCGGGTGCTATTCGAGCAAAAGCATTGTCAGGAGAACTCACGCTGTTTGAAAGGTCCACAGAGATGTCTGCAAATCAACCAAAAGGCTCACCGATGAAGACCAATTTGAACACACTATTAAAGACTGTAACAAAGGGCATGATTCAACATTCCATCACTAAAAGAAAGCAGGATGCAGAAACGAGTTTTTTCCCTGACAGATCATTTTTCTGGTAGTTCAGGGAGTCTCAGAGACTACTGGGGGAACGCCAAAAGAGAGGGTAAAACAGGATCTGCTGACATTTCAAAATTTATTGAATGATAAGCAAGAAACTGGTGTGACAGTCGACATCAAAAAGATCTTTTGATTGGGGCCCCTCGTTACAAATGAAATGCATGAGATTCGACCAAAACCATTAAAAGTCGTCTAGGGAGCAAACAGCAGGTAGCTCTATTGCTCTGTCGAAAGTCCCGACAACGAAAGAATCATCGTGGAGTTTTTTTCAGCTTGATTACTCTCCCACCGATCGGATGAAAATGAGGAAACTGGTAGCAGAATTGAAAAGACGTCAAGACGAGGGGGAACAAAACTTGAAAATTGTAGACAACAAAATCGTCAAAACGGTGCGCTCGTTTTTATGGGAACATCCGGTGAAATTGACGGCAACCACGCCAGTCAAAAGTCCTACAAAATGCCTATAGATTTGAACCCAGACAGGAGACTGGATATATCTTGTGAAATATCCAGCAAAAATCGCAATGTGGAAGAAAGAACTAAAAATCTTCAGAAATCGACGAAGGAAAACAAGATTAAAATGATGTACACAAATGTGCAGAGTCTATTGAACAAAATGGATGAAATTAAACTGGTCATGGACCATTTACAACCTGACTTCATAGCTCTAACTGAAACATGGTTAAATGAACAAATCGCAGACATAGAAGTCAGAATAGACGGTTTTCAGCTTATCCGCATGGATAGAAACGGACGTAGGGGTGGTGGAATCGCAATGTTTATACGAGAAGGCATTGACTTCATTCCGGATGGGCCCTCGTCAAATAGGATCTCGTCTTGCGAAATACTTTGTTGTAAACTGAAAGTCCCAAACCAACCAGACCTCCATATTGCCGTGGTATATCGACCCCCAGGATAGCAAACGGACACGGACAAAGCACTCATCACAGAAGTAAGCAAATTTACCGTAACAAACACTTATTAATACTTGGAGATTTCAACGGTCCCGATATCGATTGGGTGTCAATGTACTGCTCGCGATCTGATAATTCATTTGAACAGAAATTACTTCAGTTGGTAAATGACGAGTTTCTTACCCAACATGTCACAATGAAGACGCGGTTCCGAAATTGGCAGCAGTCAAGCTGTTTGGATCTAATCATTAGTAGAGACGACAATTGGATCCTTGCATTAAGTTCTTACGTGCCGCTTGGACGAAGTGATCATTGTGTTCTTGCGTTGGAGTACAGTCATTTTTCTGTTCCCAAACGTCGTGCAGTTAGGGAGAGAAATGTATGGAAAGTGGATTATATCAAAATGAAAGAATTACTGAATGGGATAAACTGGAGCCCTGCACATGTACCTGACCCAAATGCTGCCTGGTTCTTCATTAGTAAATTGATTCAGCAGTTGGTTGAGAAATTCTGCTCACTTAAAAGGCGATCGTGCGTCTCCCGACCCAAGTGGGTGACATCGGAAATAAAAAGGAATCTCAAGAAGAAAAGAAGACTGTGGAGAACATATGCCAGATATCAACAAACCGAACATTTTTTGCTTTTAAGAAACAGCGAAATCGGTGTCGGAATCTTCTGAGAAAAGAAAGATCAGCCTTTTAGTCGGAAATAGTCAAAGACATACCAAGAAATTCGAAAAGGTTTTATGCTTACGTTAATAAGTCAAAACGACATCACGACTGCATTCCTTGTCTTGATGACAATCAGGGAAACAGGTTAACTGATAACTCTGATAAGACCAGCCTCTTATCCAATTTCTTTATGTCCGTGTATACCGAGGAACCACCTTTTGACGAGGACGAATACATCAGTACTGCCACATCTACAAACAAAATAAGCACGGTGTCGTTCCCAATGGCACAGTAAGAAAAACTCTGAAACAGCTACAGCCCACTAAATCACCTGGCCCAGATGGTATATCTGCAAAAGTTCTCAATGAACTCACAGACCAGCTGGCCTCTCCGCTCTCCAAGATATTCGAAAGTTCGATGGAGGCAGGGCTCTTCCTACCGAGTGGAAGATAGCCAACATAACCCAATCTATAAAGGAGGAGAGAGGACATCACCAAACAGTTTCCGACCAGTCAGCCTAACAAGTATCTGTTGCAAAATTATGAAGATAATCAAAGCGGAACTGAGAAGGCATATTGAAGATAAAAACTTGCTAAGTTCATATCAAAATGGATTTAGAAGTGGTCGATCCTGCCTCAAAAACCTGCTCACACCCATGGAAAGTTGGACAAAATCATTAGAAATGGGTTTGTCAGTCGATACGGTCTACATTGACTTAAGCAAAGCCTTTGACAGGGTTCCACACAAACGTCTGAACTTTAAGCTCCGTCAAATGGGTGTGACTGGCAACTTACTCAAATGGTTGGCCGACTTTCTCACAGACAGGCGCCAGCCTGTTTGTATTGGAGACGCCAAGTCTCACTTGGAAAGCGTTCACAGTTGAGTTCCGCAGGGCAGCGTTCTGGGTCCAATTTTGTTTCTGATATACGTAAATGACTGCCTGGATTATCTTACATGCGAGAAAATAATGTTCGCTGACGATCTGAAGTTATGGAACTCGATTGAAAAACCGGAGGATGCGCGGAAATTACAACAAAACTTAGATCGCTTGCAAACATGGTGTGATGAGTGGCTACTGAAACTTCATCTTAACAAATGCCAAATAATCCGACTGTGGTCTAGTTCAAGAAGGATGATTAGGTTTGAATACCAGTATTTTCATCAGTGGTCACCAACTCCATGAGGTAAATATTCTAAACGACTTGGGTATATGGATAACACCAACTCTCAAACCATCGTCGCACTGCGCGAATATCGCAAAGAAAGCTATGTGTATCTTAGGCGCAATCAGGAGGTCCTTCATTAATTTTGACGGAGAGCTTTTTGGGCGCGTGTTTGGAACATTTATCCGGCCGGTGTTGGAATATTGCGTTCAGGCGTGGCGCCCTTGGACGAAACATGACTACGCTCTGCTGGAGAAAGTTCAACGGAGGGCAACGAAACTAGTCAGCGGATTGGAATGCCTACCCTATGAGGGCCACCTAGGAAGACTTAAAATTTTTCCTCTCTCTTATAGGCAATACAGAGGGGATATGATCTTTGTCTTAAAACTGGTCAGGGGAGTTGATTGTGCCATTCAGATGGCCAACTTTTTTGAATTTGCAAACATGAAAAGTCTCCGAGGTCACCAATACAAACTGAAAAGAAAACACGCCAAACTTGAAGTGCGGGCCAACTTCTTTTCCCAACGGGTGATTGAAGAATGGAACAAACTGCCAGCTTCGGTTGTTCAGGCTGAAAGCGTTGAAATGTTTAAAAGAAGACATGATGCATTTTTACTTGATGAACATATATTTAGTCGACAGCAATGATCGATATACTAAAACGACTTTCACCATGTTACATTTGCTTGTTTTGCTAGCGTCTATCTGTAAATAGGGTTTTCAAAGTCTCTGCTTTTCTCCCTTTTATATACTGAATTATACTGAATTATTGTTCTCAAAGCTGCTGAGACTCAGGTAGGTAATCCAGAGGTCTGGAGATGTTTTATAAGATAATAAGCCACCTTTTGCCTTTTAAATTTCATTTCTAGTTACGTATGCTCTAGTTAAATGTAAAATATTAATGGTTAATTTGGTAGCTTACTAAATGTTATATATGCCCTCATATCATTTATATATTGTGTTCTGTTGTCCATGCAAAGTAACCATGAAGCGTAAATATCACGGAATAAAGAGGTGCACCGTGTATAAGCGGGTATTGCGTGCTATGCAGGCGTATCATGCTGCTACCGAAGATGCACATGCTCCATCACCATCTTCGTCGTTGGCGTCCTACCCCTCACCGGAGCCTCAAATGCCCGAACTCTTTCCCGAGGTTTCAAATGGTAGGTTTCAGACAATGTTATTCTGAGTTGGAATCCAGAATCAATAGGGGTCACGGAACAATCAAGTGAATTACATGGCAGATGTTTTGTAGCTGATTTGCAGGACGTCTGCCAGAAGACGAACATGCCGCTAGCAACCGTGAAAGCTTTGTTGGAGATGCTCCGTCCGTACCACCCTGAGGTTCCGAAGGACCGAAGAACGTTATTGCGTACTCCACGTTCTTGCAGTAACAAGGTCCTGAAGAACGGGAGCTATGTCCATATTGGCCTTGGGCATGGTTTACTGGATGAGTTAATCCACCGGCGAGAAACTAAAATTACAGAAATGGGCATCCAGTTTCATATCAACGGAATGAAGTTGTTTATAGGATCAGGAGAATGCCTGTGGCCTATTCTTGCTCGGGTAAACTACCTGGTAGTTGGACGGCCGTTTTTAGTCGGTGTGTTCTCTGGATTCGGCAAGCCGGAGCCACTGGATGAGTTTTTGAGGGATTGCATTGATGAAGTGAAAGAACTTTCGGGATTTGGCCTACTGCTTCCACACACTGGGGAAATAATGAATATTAGATTTTCTCGAGTATTGGAAGGCTGCCGAATTTCGTTAATTTTGCTGTGCATAGGCCCTGTTGTTTTGAAACCATATCTTGAAAATGACCGTTATAGGCATTTTTTGCAATTTTCTGTTGCAGTGTACATTTTTTGTCATCCTATTTTACATAAGACCTGGTTTTATTTTGCCGGCCTTTTGTTACATAACTTTGTTTCCGATTTTGCCATATTGTACAGTCAGGCGAAGATTGTATATAATACTCATTGTTTAGTTCACCTTCATGAGGATGTGAGTCGGTTTGGAGTGCTGGATAATTTTTCTGCCTTTCCTTTGAGTCTATTTTTCAAATCATTCGTAATTCGATAAAGGGCACAATAAACGTAGCCGCACAGGTTTACAGGCGATTTTCAAAAAAGACGTATGCCCGAAATGCCATTATGCCCCATACTGTTGGACGACGATGAGGGTGTACCACGATCTTTACAGCTAACCCGCAGCTTCCCTGCCGTCTTTCCACAACGGTTATTTTATTTTATTTTATTTATTTATTGCCAGTTTACAGGCAAGGTCAAAAAATACATACATTAGAGGGTCAAGCTGACAGTGAAAAAAACTCCTGATCATTGATTTGGGTGTTTTCAGGAGAAAAAACTGCAGCTTATTGAGTGATTAAAAGTTCAGGACAGGGACGCGTTAACACAGGTTCCCGGTGAAGAACTTCTCCATTCAGTGTTACGGATCCGGTATTCTGCACCAGCAGACATGTCGGCGAGCAGCTGTTCGCTGTCGACTGCGAAATAAGCCGATTGAGGTCTGCAGAGCCAGCAGTATTGCCCTCAGCATGAAGTCTGGGACAGGATTCAGAGTACGTGAACGCCATCAGAACCGAAGAGAGCTTCGACAGAGTCAGCACCCAAAAGTTTTGGAAGGTGTCCTGAATGTAGAAAACTAGTGACAGAAAAGGGATAGCTTTGCTGAATTTTGATACTTCTAGGTAGCTCATTCCAGATTGCTATAGCGTTTACCGAAAAAACTGTCGGTATCTAACTGTGCGTGCCAAAGGAAGAAATAAAAATTCATCTTGATGATTGGTCCGCCGAGAGTGGTCGAGGTGCCTCAGAGATGTAGGGGGGTTAAATGTACGATTGTTAAGAAGTTTAAACAGTAAAAATAAACCCTTCTGTAATCTGCGAGGCCACAGCGAGTCAAGGCTTGTAAGCTCCCAGCGTTGTTGGAAGGACAGGTTTCGGTGTTCTGAATAGAGAACACTTTGTGCTAAGTAGTGCTGGACTGATTCTATTTTCTTTCGTTCACTAGCGTGCAGAAGGCTAAATAGAAACGAGCAGTATTCCAGAATAGGCCTGACATACATTTTATAGAAGTTAATTCTAATGTTGACGGTTTTAAAATTTCTGAGAATAAACCCTGTAGTTTGGCGTGCTTTCGAGACAATCAGGGCACAGTGCTCTGACAGATTAAGACTACTAGAATATAAATAAATAAATAAATACATTTTATATTTAAGGCCCAGAGAGCCCCGTCATTTCAAACTTAGTATCGCGGTATAAATAAATACAAAGTGGATAATTGCTGCACTATGTGAGCAGCCATATTAACAGCAGAAATGAACAATATGGTAGGCATGTCCGATTCAGAACGATTTGCCATTTTTAAAACCATAGTCAAAAATCTTTAACATATACGGTGAACTAGAAAAGAAGCAGTAAAAAAACTCCTATGGTTAAATCGGAGACGGAGTTCGGCGAGCCACTTATTATAGGAGACAAAAACCTGCAGAGTCCAGCAATATGTCTCAGCATGAAGTCTGGCACAGGTGATTTCAGAGTCCGTGAACGCCATCAGGAACCGAAGAGAGCTATCCACCAGAGTCAGCACCCAAAAGTTTTCTGAAAGGTGCATCCTGAATGTAGAAAACTAGTTACAGTTCGCGTAAACAAGGGATAGCTTTGCTGAATTTTGATACTTCTAGGTAGCTTATTCCAGATTGCTATAGCGTTTACCGAAAGAAAACTGTCGGTATCAACTGTGCGTACCAAAAGGAAGAAATAAAAATACATCTCGATGACTGGTGCACCAGAGTGTCGAGGTGCCTCAGAGATGTAGAGGTTAAAATGTACGACTGTTTAGAAGTTTTAAACAGTAAAAATAGTCCTTTTCTGTAATCTGCGAAGCCACATGGGTCAAGTCTTGTAAGCTCACAGCGTTGCTTGGTAGGACAGGCTTTCGGGTGTTCTGAAATAGAAAAACCCATTTTGCAGAAGCGCTTGACTGACCTTCTATCTTCGTTCACTAGCGTGCAGAAGAGCTAAATAGAAAACGAGCAGTATTCTAGACTAAGCCTGACATACATTTTATAGAGAGCTGATTCTAATGTTGATGGTTTTAAAAATTTCTGAGAATAAACCCAGTAGTTTGGCGTGCTTTCGAGACAATCAGGCGCAGTGCTCTGACAGATTAAGACTACTAGAATATAATATGCCCAGATCCTTTATAACCCGGGCACATTTAGATCGTGACCGTCTATGCTTTAGGTGGGGCTGATGGTTGTCACCAATAACCATAACGGAGCACTTTTTGCTCAAGAAAGTGAGAGGCGCCATGTGCGACACTACACTGAGCGAAGGCCTGAAGATCCTTTTTAAAGAGCCTCAAGCACGATGTTGCGATCAACCGGCTTTATATCGATAGGCAACTATTAAATCGTCAGCGTACATAAAGCGGGCCTACCATACTGGAAAACAATCATGAACATCGTTGACAAAGAGGCAAAAATAGAAGCGGACGAGCACGCTGCCCTGACTAACTCCACTCGCTCACATGCGTGAGTTGGAGATCACAACAGAAATTTCAAACCTTGTCGTGGAGTAATCCAGTAGTAAAATATTAAGTTCAGAAGCTTGTTACCTGCGCCAAAGAAGGCTGCGTTTCAGCAGTAGGAGATCGTGGTCAACACGATCAAAAAGCCTTAGAGTGAAAATCAGAAGTAAAACGGTGTTAAAGTGCAAACCGCTGTCTCTAGATAGCACATGATCAAAGAAGAGAGGTGGTAAGTGTCACAAGACCTTTTCGAGAAAGACCATGCTGAGCCGCATTAGCAGGGTTATCTCTCTTAGGTTACACATCATCTTGTCTTTGATCAAGGTCCTGAAGATCTTCGAGACTGCTGGTAGTGTATTTATTGGCCTTAAGTCGTCAAATGACGTAGGTCGTGCCGTGTTTTAGAATAGTGCAATGTGTGCGATTCCTTCCATCAGTAGTTCACTTTTCAAGAGGCAAAGATTAAATCTCTTCATGCCGGGCAGGGACGGGAAACAGCATCGCCTGGCATCCGCCTCAGGAACTGACCGCAGACGCCAGCGGTCCCGGACTGTGCAGATCGGATCGAAAACGCCGAACGGCCACGCGTCACGTCCCTAAGAGCCGCAAAAGCCATGGCTCTCGAGGACGTTACCGGTCCAAACCCGGATGCTAGGTAAAGCGTGGCGACAGTACGTTCACTAAACGTTCTAGACAAAGAAGCAGTAGTGAAGCTATCAGCTGAGTCAACCCAGCGTCAGCTTTTGGAGCTACGCCTGCCATCTCGAAATTTGCAGCGTGCTGCGTTTTTCTCTCTGCCTTTTACTGTGCGCGAAAAGGAGCTTCGCAACAGTTTACCGGAAGGGTTTTTCGCAAAAGTTAACCTCATCGGCATCGTTTTTGTCAGCCAATGGACAGCCTCTTCGCCTCTTCAAAGATTTGCTGGATCAAGGGCAGGTCGGAGGTGTCGTTTTGTAAGATGAAAACGACAGTGAGAGTCTACGCAGTCGCGACGGCGGAATGATAAAGGGAGGTAGACTTCATCCTTGACGTTTAATTATTTTCTTTACGAGGGAACAAAAACGAGAAATGAGAGTGGACCTTGTGAATCCCTTGGTAAAAAGTATCAGTACAAACATTCTCATCCGAACATACAAAAGAGTTGCTAGTCCAGTCGTGGGAATTTAGGTGTGTTAACGAATTCCCTCATATTTGCTGATCTGAAATCACGGAAAAGCTATATGTTTTTGGAAAACGTTTCAGCAGACCTCTAGTTCTAGGCTAGAAACAGCTATAGTATGATCAGAATTCCCAGGGGATCTTAAAAGGTGACACTGACAATGGCTGACAACCTCTACATAAGATCAAGTATGTTTGATCCTCGGGTGGGAAAAATCAACTACCTGGTCCCACATGCCTATATCTGTGGCCTCAAGTAGGTCTTCGAACTTTGCAGGACCGGAAGTTGGAAACCAGAGAACTTCAGGAAGATTGAAGTCTTGCAATCAAAGCAGTACTTCAGATTTAAGTCAGCTGAGGCGTGAAATGCCAGCGAGAGACAAAGATCGTATTCCTCGCTGGCATTGATTAAGCGATAGACACTACCAACGAGTAAAAGAGTAGTTATCTTTTAGAACTACTAGGAGCCAACAGCTCTTCTTCTACCGCGGTGAAATTGGCGCGACAGTCAATGGAAAGAAAATGTATGTGGTTGTCGCTATACGTAGATACAGCTCCTCCGCCACGGCTCGTGTCGACCAATATTCCGTTGAATGTGAGCGTAGCTCAGGAATAGAGAGTTTCGAGTCGGATGCACAGGGTGCTTTGCGCGCTATGTCTCTGTAACTATTAAGCAATGTCGCGGCGGATGAAAACCAGAGTCTGGAGCAGCGCATCTTGGTACGCGAGACATCTGGCGTGAGGCACTTGATTAGTATAAGCGGGCTCGTCCCGGTTTCTGAAACGGGACAGTTAGGCTGTCAGGAGGTGACTGCCTTTCGGCCAAAGAAAGTGACTTTCACTTGAACTTTCTGGTCCATCCCTTTATTTTGAGATCGCCTCGCCATTGGTCTTTCGTGTTTCCAGTTCTATTATTAGCTGTCGCGTTTTCCATTCGCTCTTTCTGCCCATATTCCGGGTTTCGACGCTTCTGAGAATGCGGACCCCGCAGGGTTGCTTTCTCTGTAGCAGGAGCTGTGCCTGTGCTTCGTTTTCTAAGATGATTTTAAGAGTCTGGGTCGAGGATTTGAATCGGGTGTAGACAGAGGCCTCCCTATTCTATTTGAAACGCTCGAAATGTGAATGGACTCGCCGTCCGTTAGCGGCGTGCATTACCAATCTGGAAGCGGAGTTCCAAGCGTCAAGGCTGTTTAACCTCGCTTCTGGAATGATTGAAGCTGACTCCGGGAGCCGACCTCGCATGACACATTCTGTAATCGACTCAATCGAGGGCCCGCTTTATCGCTCGAGATCCAGCTGAGTGTCGTCTGATCCAACCAGTACGACGTTTGCCTGATAAGGTCCAGATGAGCCCGGGTGGTGGGCGGGCTGGAGCCAAATCTCTGCACGACTTGTTCTTTCTTAGATCTCTTCTTTGGCTTTACAAACTCGCCAACCTCTTCAACATCGCATGTTGGTGCAGCGTCTACCGGTGATGTAGCGATGGGCGGTAAAGCCAGATTAGTGCTGATGCTACCCGAACTATGCACTGGTGGAGTGGCGCAAGGACAGATGGGGCTCCCTTCGGAGTAGCGCAAAGTTCCTCTGGTTTACCGGGTTCAGCACTCGCGATATGTTTAATGTGACTTTTATGTAAAAGGTTGAAGGAGCTGAGATGAATACGACTCGCTGTGGTAGGTTTTAATTACGAACAGGAGCTTTTAAGCAGTTGGGCAAGAAATATATATAAGTTATCTGCTCTTGTCTAGATTGCTTATTTCCTTGCTCCATCCCTGAGAATTTCTGCTGGAGGCTGAAACACTTGCATACATGTTTCGTCTTCTGTAAGCTACATTAGTTGCTTTACTGAACTTTACACATCGTTTAGCGGGAGGTGAACAAATAGCAGAATAACGATAGTTACAATTGTTTTCCGCTGTCCATTAAACTTGCCTAACAAGATCCTGCCAATATGGCCGAGTCGTAGTGAGGCGCCGATAGACGAAACCCAGCTCTTTAGGTGGTGAGTCAAACTCTGGTCGTGGACCAAATTTTTGTGACAACCCGACTTATGGAACTTGAGCTTTTGCATGTGAGAATTGCCACCAAAATTACCAGCGAGTCAGTTCGAGATATTCCACAATAAGAAACTGTAAAATATAAGGACTCAGTCTTTGGTTTGCGCCCTTCCGCGATTGAGAGCAGATGCAGGAGTGATACACAGCCGGCGTAGTCGCAGATAGCAGCAAAGATCGAGGGTCCAAGCCGCAATTTACAAACTTCAGGAATATAAAGACAATTCGTTAATAATTTCACACCGCAATCTTCTACACCTCGAGGTAGAGACTTCAGCAACGGAAGTCGGAAGTACTTGAAACGGAAACCACTTCAAATGACGCGCCCCTGTCGTTCAAAATTTTGTTCATTGTCTACATCAACGATTGTGCTAACGAATCCAAACTGCGATATTGCCGGCGTTTCCGCGCGATCTCAAACTTTAGTTCAAACGGCGGCTGACGAGAGAAATCTGCAGGAAAACTTAAATCGTTTCCAGAAAGTCATCGCATCGACTGTCTCACCGTTTAAGCAATACGTAACTAACGAAGTAATACCA